>JAVXUO010001738.1:0-73751 GCA_033065855.1 Escallonia rubra | reverse complement strand
ACAAAACGTATCTTGCGAAGGAATAAAAACGGCATAAGCTACAAGTGTTGAACTACAATGAGCAAATTAAGAAATAGAAAACTGTAACAAGAATGCAAAGATTACCATAGCCGCCAATTGTTCTCCGAAAAGGTCATTGAAATTACCAAAGCCTGTGGTTCATAGCAATGCAAATACCGGTGGGAGTGTTCTAAAAAGGGTACTAGAAACATATTCGCCTCACGGAAGCTCACTGCATGCACAATATTTGTAAAAAATGCAATGAGTGAACTAGGCTGATGCCAATAGATCAATGTTTTCTTCCCCCTCACCATTTTCCATCGTTCCCATTCTCCATAGAGCATTATATGAAAAAATACATCCAACATAAAACACACGGGGATACGTATTTGCCCTATCCCTCTCTCGACGCATCAGAAGCTTGATGTATGCAGTCATCATCATATCTTCCAACCAACGACCCGTCCTGAGGGTGGACATTCTGTCCCACGAGACATAGTAATCTACGACACGACAGTCCACACCACTTTTTGAGCGTAGCTAGGAGGGCTTGCTAAAGTATCATTAGTGGACCAGGGCACGTTTTGCAGGCTTCAGAGGCTTTAACGGATGACCTTTGGGATAAGAAGGATTGATGAGGAAATCGACCGGGGGATATTGTCCTCCTTGAGGCTCTTTAGGTATCCCAAGGCCGAAAGTGAAAGGTCCCACCCACGGTACGAGTTACAGTGACTCGAAGAGGTTGAAGTTCGCGACTTGAACTCTTGTGACTTGATTCCGAGGGCCTGGAGTAACCTCTGAATCCCTAAGCAAAGCAAATGAGGGCTGACTCTACTCGTCCCAAGGAGCCATTCCCATACCCAAAGACAGCCCCCAAGGATTACCCATTCCAGCTCCGGAGGGACCACTAACTTCTTCATTTACCCCCAAAGTCCGCCCCGAGGGATAATCCATTCCTTCGCTCACATGGGAAGGCTGCCACGAGGGATAATCCATTCTCGGGCTCACGTCCAAATGTTGTCATGTATAGTGGCTCACAAACTCTCCGCAGCCATGCGCCAAGATCTCAGCATGGGAGCGAAGATTCGCTTCCATGGCATCTAGCAGATCTTTCTGCTCACTCAATTTTTAGAAGAAGGCAAGCGAGGCATCAACCTACATCCAATTAGATCATAAGTAACTTTAAACATGAACGAGATTGAATGCAAAACTTACGAGATCAAATTTAATTGAAAGTCATTAGGAAACTTACAAGCTCGAATGCTCTACGCTCATCAATCTGACACCTATGATGGTATTTCTTGCCTCTTATCCACTGCACTGGGTTTATTCTCTTCCGAGTGATGCGATAGTACTGCTCGATGCTGACCACAGGGTCCATGTGAGGATCTTAGTTTAACCTAACAGTAAACTTCATTTCATGCTTGTTATTATGCACGTAGCGTGATACCTTTCTTAATTGAAGATCTTATGCATTATATGAGTGGTCTTCCTGACCTATTTATGTAGAACAAGTTGTATGCCTGTGTTGGTATAGAAGCACCTCAAGTTGGTGGATTCAATGTTGTAAATACCGTACAGGTACCGGAAATACCGGCCGGTACGTACCGTTTTGGACCTCTACTGGTACGGTAAGATTTCAAGCTTCGTACCAGTGTCAATACCGGCCTGTACCGGTTGTACCGGCCGGTACAACCGGTACAAGCCGATGTTTCGTCCGAAACATCCCTTTGTACCGGCCTAACACAAATTGAATTCACTCACAGGATGTGACAAGCATGTAACCAAGCGCGCACGCACGCGCACAAAAAAGAAAGAATGGAGATTGGAAAACCTTATACCTAGGTAATGTGCATCACTCTTTTGCCGATTGGAATTTTTAAACTCACCCACACCTATGTACTATTTGGTGTGTTCAGGCTTGAATGGTGAGACACCGCATCTCAGATGCTTGTTCATATGGTGTACCTATATATACACACACACACACACACGAGAGAGATAAAGTAAGATCTCTAAGTCAAGAGGGACATTCAACTGGTGACTCTCGTGGTGAATTACACACACACACACATGGCGATAATATCTTTGAACTCGCACATACAGAACATAATTTTTGTCTATATCAATGTGTGTTCACTGGTCAAGGCACTGAAATCATATATAAGAAGGGGTGAAGGAGAGAAACTATGGGTTGTCATGGACATGTGTCAATGTTTGTCAACATGGGATTTGTTTCTAGTGTTGTGTAGATCAAATGTGCCACTTTCTTTGTCCCTGGTTTGCTTTATTTTGTAATGTCTGGTTCGTCTAACATGGCTTGACGAAATAAGGGCTAAAATAAGGGCTCCTGAACATGTATGTGTGGTTTCTTTAATTTAATTGTTTTTAGTGTCTTTTTTCTTTTTTGGTGAATTAAGACCCAATACAGAGTTATTGTTATATCTACTGCTTGTAATCCCCCTCTAGATTTGTTGTCATTAAGGACTACCATTATGCAAGTTTTTGGGATATAAAATTTATTGGACCACAGTTAAATGCCAAGAAATTTCCTTATTTCATAATACATATAGTTATATACATATAGTTAATGTAAAATCCGAGACGATACCGGTATTGTGACATACCATTTCATAAAAAAATTAGTACGTGCTCCGGTACGGTATTCATAACTATGGGTGGATTGGCTTATTCTTAATCCTGATTAGTTGGTTTTAAGCATGATTAGTTATCCCTAAGCATGATTGGTTGAGCCCTATCGTGATTATGCTATTCTGGATTAGTCAAGGTTAATTGTGATTAGTTAGTGACTAAGTTTGATTAGTTTGCCCTAATCTTAATTAAGCGAATTATGATTACTTAGTTACTAATCTAGGTTAACTAATATTAATTAAGCTTATTAGGTCTAAAAATTGATTTGTGTTGTCATGCTCTTATTGGTAAGACTTGGAAATGGTCCAATAACATTGAAACACTAGTTTCTCTAGAGAGAAATCTCAGCAATTTTCTCTAAACTTTAGTGACTCATGTCTTCTATTTTTTAAAGTAAAAACAAGAAGAAAAGAGAGAAGGGAGCTGCCTAGTTTTAGAGAAAACTATAGAAGAGGTTTGGGAGCTTGAAAAAGGAAGAGAAAAGGAGAATTTCCTGTGATAATTTCATATTAGTAACCATTGATTTTGGCTGTTCTCTTCTTGACAAAAGAGGGAGATCTTGATGAGTTCAACACCCTAATCTTGTCAAAGGTAGGGTTTTACATATGAGCAGCCTTGAGCATGGTTTTAATCATGGGTTGTGTGTGTTTATGGTGTGTTATGTGCTTATGGAGTGTTAGAATTGGATCAGAGAAATCTGGGAAGATTCTAGGTTAATCTTTAAACAAGCATATCTCATTTAATACTTGTCAGATTTGAGTGTTCTCTAACTTTCTGTTAATCTTAAGATGTGTGCTTTAACATTGTACTGTATATCACTCTCAAATTTGAAGTGTATGTTACCCTAAATTACTTAGATTTGGAACTGGCCTGCTTTTACTGAAACTGTTTTGAGTTAAGAAATGCATATAAATTTTTTGTATGATACTTGATGTGTTTAATATTCTTTATGCATTATATAATGCTATAAATCATGTGAGTCTTCTGAAGTAGTGGTCGGGGGTCGAAGGCCGACAAATCGAGTTATATGGAAACGGGATATATGTTGAGCTTGCTCAGCAGGGGGTTAACCTCTCAGGGGCATTACGTTGCACCACATATGATGTCAATATGTGTGAAGTCTTGTGTAAGGTCTAAATTTATCACTCATAAACTGAATTTGTTCTGCTCGGCTTTTGAGTGATCGATTTAGGGTCTTACCAAGAAAGGATGGTAGGTGAACGAGCATTCAGCTCATGTTTTAGGCTCCTTAAAGTCATTATGATATGTATTATGCTCGAGTTAATTATTGCTCGTTCGCTGCATTTTATCATATGCCATGCATGAGTTAAAGATGATCATGTTTTGTTTGGCTTATGCAGGCTCGTTATGATTAAGATAATGTTTATGTTGGTCATATGTTGCTCTACTTAGCTGTTGCTAACCCCCTTTTCCATCTCTACCTTTTAGATAATGGAGAAAATCAAGAAGAGAAAGGTGAGGGCGTTGGCGAGGAAAACATTGAGTACCCCTTTGTGCTCGAGAATTAGGGATATTAAGTCCTTATCCACTTGTAAATAAGAGACAGGAGTGTTATGTAGTTATGTATAATTTTTTATGCGTTAGTGAGAAGTGTGGTGTGTTTATGTGCTTATAAGTTTGGATTTGTAAGGATGGATAAATGTAACATATGTCTTAAGAACTTCATGGTTAGTTTTTTTTTTCATTTTAAATGCAAACTAGCGCACTCCGATTACCTTCGGAAAAAGGTTAGTGTGTTAGCGTATATGTTGCCGCTTCTTGGGGCGTGACAGTCTGGCTCCAATACAATGGCTACTAGCGTGTCTTGCCAAGAATCCCACAGTTCAAGTTTGGCAGGGCACAATTCGGGTGCATTCACCTGCCCGAATCAGCTGGCAACCCCTGTAGACACTCAAAATGGTGCATGGCACGATTTGGTAGTTTCCATTCTGCGATCTCTCAATGGATCAATGGAGTGCGTTGCAACCCAGAGAGTGTAAACATTGCCACCCATCCCTCCAAATGTTTGTACGGCACCCAACACATTTAGCCCAGAGACAACGAGTCAAACTCCCCCCAATATAATACAATGTTGTGATGGGAATCATGTCTCCTCGAGTAGTGGCTCTCCCTTCAATTGTACTCCCAAGCTTGCAACTGAGGCCACAAATTATCGGTTCCCTCCCTACGGTTGGGTATGCCAACACTAAAGTGTTCATAAGACCACACATGAGAACAAAGACAAATTAAGGTTGTATGGTCAAAAATTATTGTGCACTGACTAATAAAAAATTATCAAAAAAGAAATTAAAAAGAGTTATATGATAAACTTGCAACAATGAGAGACATGCACATATAGCTTTGCAATCGGGCCTCGTTGTCTTGTGCAATGCAGGATACAAGTATACAAGTGTGGCTGTACCTCAATCATACTCCCCAGCCTTTTGCACGTTACCCAACAGAGCTAAATATTTATGGTGAACTGTGTTCTTTGTCGTTGTTGAGAATAGAATTGCCCTCATCACCAACAGCAGGAAAGCCTTTGTGTACATTACAAGCATCTCCTCCGTGTAGTCTTCCGGCAAAACCTTGAACCTTTCTACCAACCACCTCAACTTTATTCCACCATGCCCAAATTCGTTCTTGGGTATCAAACCGAAGAATTCCCTAGCAACTCTCTTATTTGTTGCGGAAACCTTAGCAGAAATAACCGGCCGTCCCGTCACGGGTAACCCTAAGATGTACCCTAAATCTTCTAAGGTTATTGTCATCACTCCAAGAGGGAAGTGAAACGTATTTGTTTCAATTCTCCACCGTTCAACAAGGGCACCTATTAAGGCCGATCAAGTTGCTGAAAAATATTGCTATAGTTAAAAAATTCAAAACCCATTCCACGCAACAATTTTTTCTGTATTTTGTTCAACCTCCACTCTCCGAATTGTTTGGTTATTTTTACTGTGACAAGTGTTGCTCTTTCCTACGAATTCACAAGGTCTATTTAAGCAAAGCAAAAGGTATACAATGTTCATGAAACTAAAAAAATAAACAAAAAATAAGTATCTTACTTGTCCATTCCAGATGGATGTACCAATATGATTTTCTTGGTCGTACAATATGGAGGGATCTTCTGGTCCGGGGTTAAAGGCCATTTTTTGCGACTGAAATTATGCAAAACATCAAGTTATGAAGTTTCTATTAAACGTTGGCAAATTACCAATGCTAGCACATGTATGTGTATACATATATGTGTATACACACACACACATTCACATCTACACATACATAATACATAATCAAAATCATGCACAATACTCACGAACTCTAGATTATACATAAATAAAGCATTGTTCTATGAACTTACATGATTAATTGGATGATTTAAGGAATTCTTAGGAAGATTATGCACAGATCTACTTGCTAGTGCCGATGGAAAGATATGGAAGAAGAAAGAAGGAAGAAGACTTTCGAAATTAGGGGTTTGGGCTATTTAAATACACCGTTCGCTATAGTATCTAGCGGATGGGTATAAGTTGGATAAGGACAAATTACCTTACCGTCTGCTAGATAATGTAGCGGATGATAAGAGGTTGGATAACAAAAATCTGCCCCACCGTATGTCAGATAGTGTAGTGGACGGAGAGGAAACAAATGTGACATTTGTCAGCCAAAAAGTAGTCCGCTATAGCCGACGACTTTAGCCTAATATTTGTCAAGCTGAAAGTCGTTCGTTACACAGTGTAGTGGATGGGCACTGCCCCATATCGCGGGGCATTTTGGACAAAATAATCGTTCACTACATAGTGTAGCGGATGCTTGTTTTTTTTAAACTAGATCTGGGTTATCCGTCCTTTAAGGATGGACGCCAGATCGTGCAGGGCAACTTAGCCGAAGTTGTCCACGCTATCAACGGATCAGCTCTTATATATATATATATATATATATATATATATATATATATATATATATATATATATATATATATATATATATATATAGGGAGCCGATCCTTGTCTACCGGTGGAGAAATTTCTCCAGCATAAATCTACCCATCCACGTGTACTCATGGATGACCCAGATTTCTTTTTTGAAAAAGTAACAACCGCCACTCTTTCAAGCGATTGCAAAAATGGACAACAATACCCCGGAAAGCTGAAAAAATCCCAACCGCTAGAAAGACTAGCGGTTGAGGGCCCACTAATATCCTCCCAACCGCTATAAAGTGTAGCAATTGGGAGCACACCCAATCGCTACACTTTGTAGCTGTTGGCATCATTGCAAAAAAAAATATTTAAGCCTTCTTTCGTGAAACCAAAGCACCGGCCCCACCACGAGCCCAACCGCTACTAAGTGTAGCGGTTGGCATCATTCCTCTTTTTTTTTTTTAATGCAGTTGTTTCGTGTGATACAAGGACATGGCCCCATCACTCACTACCCAACCGCTACTAAGTGTAGCGGTTGGCATCATCCAATTTTTTTTTTTGTGAGATGGTGGCCCCACCCTAAGTCTTGTCTTGTCGTGGCCCCACCCCAATCCTGAAGCCTTTCTATCTTTCTTGGAATGACAAGGCTTTGTCACGACAAAGGTAATGTGTACTTATATGTTTCCAACAAAGACATGGACTCAGTGAAACTATCTTCTAGCTTTCTTGTGACAAGATGGTAGCAGTTGAACATGACCAGTCAAGCATATGCTTGAGCAATGAAGCAGTTAAACATTGGTTCTCATACTCCTAACACGGACAAGAGAATTGACTTGACAACTCATTTCACTCCAACTGATCCAAGTTGATCAAAACTTGTAAGTGTACGACTATCTTTCTAGCCTTTTCGGCCTTTGTTCATATCACTGCTCACTCACGGGTCTTATTTTTCTCTCTCTCACGGGTCTTCTTTCTTCTCTCTCCCTCACTTTTCTCTGTTTATAATCCATTATCCTCAACTCTTTCTCCACAGAGCCCTTTCTTCCACTCTCCATCATCTTTCCCAACTCTTTCTCCCATCTTCTTCATACTCCAAATCTTACCTACATAATCTCCACGATAACATAAACAAAAAAATTCTACGCTAGAAGATCGGTGGATAACCGCTAGAAGATTAGTGGATTTTTTTTTTTAAATATATCAAGTTTAAAGCAAGTAAGTATTTCGAATTTTCTTATAATTCAATGTTAATTTCAAATTGTTCTTACCATAATTGTTCTTAAATTAGGGATTGGACTAGTGTTTAGGTTATGAAATTAGAGGTTTGCTTGAGATTCAAAATTAGGGTTTTTTTTATCTTTTCAAGATTGGGGTTTTTTTAGGGCTCCAAAATTAGCGATTTTTTATGGATTCAAAATTGGCGGTTTTTTAAGATGTCAAAATTAGGGTTTTTATGGCTTCAAAATTGGGAGTTTTTATGAATTCAAAATGGGCGGTTTTTTAGGGCGTCAAAATTAGAGTTTTTTATGGTTCTCGAAATTAGAGTTTATTAGGACTTCAAAATTGGAAGCTTTTTAGGGCGTCAAAATTAGGGTTTTTTTATTTTTAAAATTGGGGGTTTTTAATTGTAATGCTCCGAACCCGAGGGTCCGAACAACTTTTTATGATAAAACGAACACATAATTTTATAAATCACATGAGAACTGTCTTTAACGCAACTTACAAGATAGTAAAACATCTTAATTAATAACGTTACAAAAAGCGTGATGATCAACACTAGGCTCAAAAGCAAATCCACTCTGTTCGCTGGATGGAGAACTAATAGGAAGAAGTGGTTTGCATGATGACAAGGTATCATGATAAGGTTTGCATGAGGAGCGTGACATTGATAGTCCGAGTTCAACATGCCTAACACGTTTCCAGATGGTTTCCACTTACCCCTGCCTGCCCCTCGCCTCCTCCATTCTGTGAAATCCCTCATGCTGATCACCATTAATCCCACAAAATAAGTGGGATACATGTTAAGCTTCAAATCTTCGTAGTGGCTAAAACGTAGCTCTCTAATCCGGAGCAGATCTATATAAGCGTTCATGATAAAATTTGAAATATCTGTCTCTGGTGCCAACGTTCTCATATCCGCATGACCTAGGAATGTCGAAAGAGGAAAGTCTATTGTATCGACGGGCTGAGGCCCGAAGTAGTGCCGGTCGATCCAATCCCGCTTGTCCGGCCTCAATGGCTTTGTCGCTTGTACTTTATCCAACCGGATGCTTGGGAGCGAGGCCTGGATTCCTACTTGGGTCACCTGACTCTGGCGCTGAGAGTCGTACGCGTCAGGAGGAAAGCGACTAGATGGCTCCCACACCTGACTCTGGGGCTGAGAGTCATACGCGTTAGGAGGCAAGCGACTAGACGGCTCCCCTTGGTAACCCCGGTACGCAAGACTAAAGTTGTGAACTTCAGTCTTGTACCTCTCAATGGACCTCTTGAGATTGTCAGGAGCCTGCGCAACAAACCAATCAAACCCCTCCAACTGCTTTAACACCTCAGTGCCCTGGTCAACCTAAAAAACATGCATAGAAAATATGGCTAATCATTTCAGGCATGGTTGATAAGGTGCACAAATAAAAATTGAAACAACACTAGCATGACTTACAATGTTCAATGCCCAGAACTAGTCATAGATCTCACGTGGTGCATACGATATCTTCCTCACGTGGGAAGGGCGATTCATCCTCGTGCGCGTCACCTTGAGAAACCATTGTAGGTACTCATCAATACTGATGTCGTCGTCCTTCAGCGGTACAAGGTTATCATACGTTTCTTGCCAAGTATTCCACTGTTGCACCTCGTCGCTCAACAAATTCAAGGCATCAGGCACCTCAAAGTTCGGCCCTCGACCACTCCTGTATGGCCACATGTCTACAACGGGTTTTGGTATCCCTTGTAAACAACCAACTTTCCTCATAGCTTGATCGGGCATCTGAAACTCACATACTTCGAAGTGAATAAGCGGCACCCGAACCAAACCTGCCAGCACGTACGACACTGGAAGTTGCCAACACCACTCATCCAACCGATGCATCACCTTGCCATATGGCTGCCACGTCACCTGGGATGCATCGAGTATCTCTAGTCCCCCCGATAGAACTTTAGATGGTGGTGAGGGTCTACCCGTCTCCTCTGGTTAGTCGTAGGCCCCCAGGCCCACACCCTAGGCCACGTCTCATCAGAATCATCTACGGGATGTGGACGACCAGTGGGTAGCCTCTCGTAAGACCAAACCTGTGAATGCAAACATTATATGGAATTAGTAATTAATCACGAATATATTGACACGTTAACCAAGAATATAAATGCTCAAACCTGTAATAGAGTGAGGCAGGCGGCAATGGACTTGGCACCCTTTCTCGTAGCTCTGTGCAGTGCCCGATATAGGTGCGCAAGGACAGCTGAACCCCACGAATACGAGTATACCTCCTCAAGATCCTCCAAGAACACCATATACTTCGGATGCACCATGTTTTTTGAATGCGTCGGAAGTAATATAGCTCCAATAATATACAGAAGGAATGCCTTCATATACGTCACCAAATCGTGATGAGTGTATTCATCCGGTAGCACGCCATACTGCTCTCTCAGCCTTTTAAGTTTGATGCCGTTTGTTGTAAGAGCTTCCCTCGGAATTTCCGAAAAATACTGCCTAGCCATCTTCGCTATGGATGCAGACGTTTTGCTCAAAGTAATGGGTCTGCCATGACATGGGATTCTAAGTATAAATCCGACGTCCTCTAATGTATTAGTCATTTCACCAAACCGAAAGTGAAATGAGTTAGTCTCGCTCCTCCATCGTTCAACTAGAGCGGATATAAGGCAATTGTCATGCCGAGACAAATGATGAAGATCGGTGAACATAGATAAATTTTGACGGCGTAATATTTGTATTTGTTCCTCGTTTAGTACCCACTATTCGAGGTGACTTGTGCTTTGAATTGTTTCCAAAACACCCCTATCGACATCGTCAAATACGTGCCTCGCGACGTGGTCATCGTCATCGTATAGGGTGATCTATCATGAGGTCCGGGGTTGAAATTCATATCTCTAAGAACAAAATATAATCGTAAACCAACTTAGCGTCCATAATATTTACATTCCAAAACTATAACAGGATCTTTAACCTAGCTTACCAAAGCATTAGCAATAGTCATTATCTCATTATTTCAATGTATGAACATCATTCCTCACTTCACACCACTCTGAACGCTTAATTACGCGCATTCCCTAAAATTTAGCGCCAACGTGGCAATTTACCAATATACCCCCTAATGGCCGCTACACCACCAACACCTCAAAACCGCTATAAAATTACTATTTAAATGTATTACATCAATTATATACCAAATATTTTCTCAAAAAAATTTAAAGGGGAAAGTTACCAAAACACCCCCAACTTATGCAAAATACCCCCTGGCAGCCATCGCCCTAACAAACATCTTAGAACAACTTTAAAATAATTTTTCGGGTGTCTTACACCCCTTCCCGAACTAAAAGTCATTTGAGAAATTTTATAGAAAAAATTACCAAAATACCCCCGCTGAGCGGCAAATTACCGAAATTCCCCCGGGGGTTCATTATCACCCTAACGCCCCAAATCAGCTTCAAAACAACCTTTCAGGTGTTTTACAATCATTTCTGGACTAAAAAGTCATTTGAAAAACTTTATCGGGAAAATTACCAAAATACCCCTCTCCTGGTGACAAATTACCAAAATGTCCCTTGCATCAGAAAATCTCAAAAGTGTTTTAAAATGCTATTTTAAGCTTCCTAAATTCATTCTTGATCTAAAAAGTATTTTACAAAATTTTCGCCCAAAAATCCCGAACTGGTGTCTGGATCAAGCGCTTAAAAGCCCGTTCAGCCAAACAAATAGCTAACAACTTCGGAATGGCCCGACGTTCTGGGAAATGGAACTTCCCAACAGTCTAGGATTCTCATAAAAGTTTCGCACGAAATCGCGCTAGCTTGATATTTTAAATTACACTGCAAAGTTACAAGGTTCCCCGTATCAGTTAACCCTTTTTGAGTCTTTGGAAAACTATGAAATTTTTCCCGGATATAGATCTTTGAAAAATAACTAGGGTCTCTTTTTTGTACTTTCGCAAAATCCAGCTCTAGTTAGTTTTAATAATTCGTGAAAAACTGTCTAATTAAGTTTTTACCTTTAGCGACTGTAACATCCTGGAATTTTTCGGAACGTTAACACTCGATCCATCAATCACTAAATCATAAAATCCTCAACTCACTCAAATAATACAAATATGTTAGAGCAACTAAATAATCCATCAACTGTCAGAGCAACTAAACCATTAATTTTAAATCTTAGTAAACTATCGTGGGTGAAATATCAATTAGGTCCTACAAGTTTAAACAATAACATTCACCCACGCTGGGGCTCTAATGATTAATACTAAGATCAAATGTCTTCTTACGCTCGCTCAGCTCTAATCCATATTAAGGTAACCTACTGCTGGCTGTCACCTGCGGAAAGGAAGTCAAAGGGGAGTGAGCTTTTGAGAGCCCAGTAAGGTCGCACAAAGATTTAAAAATAAGAAAACGATTCGGACGATTTTTCATATAAAACTTTTGAAGAGTATTTTCAATAAAATACAACACTTAGACAAAGATGAACAAAACGAACGATTTTACATTCAAGTCCAATAACAACTTTTTGAGGAATTTTGCTTTCGATGAAATCACTACAATACGATATAAACATAAGGATGAGTATTCAACTCATTCCCTTAAGTAATAGTCATTTGAAACACTTCAGATATAATAAAGCATGAATGGATAATATTCAAAACAGTTCAAGTGTAATAAAACATAGACAGGAAACATTGAACATGAGCAGTACAGAAGCAAAGCCACCCCGGCAGTGCTCGATACGCTTTACACATGCATATGTACACTGACTAGTCCATCTAGGTAGTAGTTAAACCCATCCAACAGACCATCCTTATAACGCCAACAATACAGACCATCCTTATGGCTCCCAAGTTACTAACTCATGTCAACATTGAAAGGTAATAAATAGAATTTTAAAAAAATGCTTTACGATGAGCAATCAATAAACATATCAAATGAACAATGGATTCTAAGATTAGATGAAATAGAATTCCAAACGATCGTTATAAGGCTCAATTTAGGGTTTCATGGGCAATTTAAAAACATTTTATATCGATCAATAAAAACCAACATTCGATCTAGTTTGTAAAACTGTTGTTATAAGCATTTGAAAACAGAAAAATGAAAATAGGGTTCGGATAGAATCCCTTACCTCGGTCCAAGTTATACAATGCTACGCAACCTCGATCAAGTTTCTCTGAATAAACCTAGATTGGCAATCCATTTGTCAAAACATAATCTATGGTACAATACTATTACTCTAATATCATATACCCCCACGTGCTCACTTCTAACCCCAAAATCACCCAACTCAAAATGTGCCTCGCACCTGGCCAACCTAACCGAGAACCATGTACAATCCTTAACGCGTGTTGATTTTCCAAAATTCAAAATAAATTAAAATAAAACACTTTTATAGCTTAAAACATTATAAAAAGTCAAAATATGAATTTTCTGAATTTTTGAATATTTTCGAATTAAAATAATTTCCTTCAATGCAATAAAAACCCATAAATTGTCAAAATTACTTCCAACTGGAAAATAAGTCCCATAATTTTTGTAACAACCTTAAAATATGTATAAAAATCATAGAAATTTAAATCAGAATTTAAAAGGCATTAAAACTAATTTTCAAATATCTGTTTTGCTAAAAATAATGCTATATGGAAACCATAGCAATTCAACCCCAAAAATCATCAAACTCTTACCGAGTCTTAATTATACCATGAAGACATTACTATAATTTTTCCCAAAACATTTTCTGGGTTTAAGGTCTCCAAAACAATTTTACAAATCTGAAATTACAGAAAATACTAAAAATTCATACGATCTCAGAAAATTATAAAACTTTGCCAAGAATTCTAATATGGTCTAAATTATTATACTGCAAATTTTCATGTTCTAAAGATAAGCGTGTACTAACATATGCACATGCAAACTTAACGTCAAACCCGATCTGCATTTCCCTTCTTATCTGTCACAGCCCACATAAAATCTCACAACCTACTCACATCACAGCTACTGCCTCGTGGCAGTAGCTTCTTCCCCTCTCATGCATACAATAGACTCACACACACACCGGCCCATTTGCAAACATGTATTCAGCACCAACATAGACACTACCTGCCTTGCTTTCCTTCTTCCAGTTCATATCACATAACAACTCACACTCTCATACTACACACTACACACTACGCAGGTACACACACTCATGCACCTCCCTTCACACACGCAACTCTACCCCCCATTTCACTCTACACACACATGCACACGTGAACACTCAGCTTCCATTACAGCTCACGGCATGAATCTTTAGCCTTTCACTACTCACAAACCTTTACACACACACTATTTACTACACTTTCTTCCCAGCGGTTTCCCCACTCTTTCCCCTTTCACATAGAACCCACTTTACACCCAAACACACAGACAATATCACAGCAATAACCCACTGTCATCCCTCTCTCTTTTCCTTGCAACTCACACACTCACTCATTCACACAGGCAAAACATTCACTATCTCACCTGCCAAACACACTTACACCGTCTTAACATTACCCCCCAGACACTACTCCTTCCAAATTCGGCTATCGGCGAGTGCCATCGCACCAACGCCAGCGATTGACATCACCACACAGCACCTACCATTAGATTTGAATCATCTTCGGCATTGTTCCACAACCATCCCTACAGTTCGTGCAATACCCATTTAAAATACACACGGCTGATCCATTTAAAATACCCAGCAGCCATAATCCCTTTCAAAACCATTACATAACATAGTAGAAAACTTAGAAATTCACCGGAGAAGCCAACTCCTTTGGCGGCAACTCCATCTCACGGCTACAACACTACCGAACCCACAAACCCGTATAAATGCAAATCCCTGAACTCACTATTTTCACAACACGCACCTCACAGCCATAAATTCATCATCCAACACCAAAAACACATGCACGCATCTTCACAGCTAAAACCCAACACACCACTATACCAATATGCACTATGCGGCACACCACGCAAGCACCCATGACATTCAGCACACAACCTCACATTCAGAAACCCATCACGCTCACAAATCCGTATACATCCCGTTCCCTTTTAGCCCACTATATGAAAATGCATATATACTGAAAACTGAATGTAAGTTGACGATCTCTTACCTTATCGGAAAGCTTTGCCGGAATGAGTCCTTGATCTCTCTCTCTCTGCAGCCCTCTTTCTGCTCTCTCTCTCCCTCTCTTTCTCTCGCTCTCTCTCTCTCTAGGTGTGACGGTCACAGGGAGCCTTGACGGCTGCCCAAACTATTTAGCCTAAATATAGTCACAAGAAACCCTAGTTAGAAAAATAAAATAATCCTACACACCATTTGTCGCTAAAACCTCCAACATGATACTTATAAAAAATATATATATATGGTCCATACAAAAAAATATTTTCACTACTAAAATTTTTAAATACATCGGAAAAATATCGGGGTGTTACAGCGACAATTACGTTTCGTATTCACATTAAACACAAATAGTGTTACACGTAGGAACACACAGTGTCTTCTTCCTTCCACCAATCCCTCAATCGGTCTTTGAATTTTTAAAAAATATATATATAATCCTTACGAACAGTCGAGTTGAGCTGTCGGTTTTTTTTTAAGAACAGTGGTCGCCTTTTCTCTAAAGAAAAGGACAGTTGTCATTTTTTATCTTAAATTTATAAGTTGTCGTTCGTGAGGGATTCGTTTCAGAATTTATAGAGAAAGGACACGCCACGTGTCACTTCCGGGTGACTATTTCTTTTAAAAAGTTTTTTCGATCTTCGTGCTATTAGAGTCCATAATATTAACATTCCCAAACTAAATAAGAACACGTAATCCTAAAATCCTAATTTCGAAGCCCGAATAAACCGCCAATTTCAAAGCCCTAATAAAATCTAATTTTGAAAATAATTAAAAATCCTAATTTTGACGCCCTAAAAAACCGTTCATCCAATCTCCGATTGATCTAATTTTTGTTTCGTTCAATTTGTATTTTCGTTCTCTTCGATTTGAGTCTTCAATGACTTTTTTTGGATTTTGAATGAATATTCGCTAATAAACACTAGTTCAATTCCTAATTTTAAACTCTCAAAAAACACGAATTTGAGACTATGGTAAGAACAATTTAAGCATAACACAATTTAAACAATCCATTGGTAAGAACAATTATGGTAAGAACAATTTGAAATTAACATTGAATTATAAGAAAATTCAAAATACTTACTTGTTTAAAGTTAATATATTTAAAGAAAAATTCACTAATCTTCTAGCGGTTATCCATCGATCTTCTAGCGTAATTTTTTTTTTATTTATATTGTCGTGGAGATTATGTAGGTGAGATATGGAATATGAAGAGAGTTGGTAAAGATGATGGAGAGTGGAAGAAAGGGCTCTGTCGAGAAAGAGTCGGGGAGAACGGATTATAAAGAGAGAAAAGTGAGGGAGAGAGAAAAAAGAAGACAAAGAAAAAAATAGATCCGTGAGTGAGCAGTGAGATGAGTGTAGTCAAAGGCTGTAAAAGAAAAAATTACAGAGGACTGTCCGGCCGAGCTATGAGCTGCATCGACATGGCATTTCTGGAAAAAGGACATCACGGGGGGAAAAAAGACATCACGCGACAGGTCAAGGCAAAGGCCAAAACAGGACAAAAAAATGCATGATGCCAACCGCCACTAAGTGTGGCGGTTGGGGGGTTTTATTATATATATATATGAGAACCAAGAAGAGAAGAGCAACAAAAAAAAAATAACAACCGCTACACTTAGTGGCGGTTGGCATTAAAAAAATGTGGGCCATGCTACGAAATGGAGAGAAATGGAGAATGCTTAAAAAAATTGCAATGATGACCAACCGCAACAAAGTGTTGCGGTTGGGGGTGATGGCCAACCGCTACACTTTGTTGCGGTTGAGTGTGCTCCTGTGGGCCCCCAACCACTAGTCCTTCTTGCGGTTGGGATTTTTTAGTTTCACAGGGCATTATTGTCAAATTTTGCAACCGCATGAAAGAGCAGCGGTTGCAACTCTTTCAAGAAAAAAAGAACACATCTGACCCATCCACGAGTACACGTGGACGGCTAGATTTATGATGGAGAAATAACAATTTCTCCACCGGTAGATAGTGATCGGCTCCATATATATATATATATATATATATATATATATATATATATAGTGAGCTGATCCGTTGAAAGCGCTAGCAAAATGGGTTAAGTTGCTAGCGCGATCTGACCGTCCACGCGCGATCTGTGGACGGTCCAGATCTTTTATTTGCATTTTTTTAAGTACGTCCGCTACATTATGTAGCGGACAATTTTTGGACAAAAATACCCTCCAGCTCCATCCGCTACATATGTAGCGGACGGAGGCAGTATTTTTTTCTTACTCTTTCTTTCTCCTTTGTCTGATTAATTTTCTGACATGTTTGATGTCCGCTACATTATGTAGCGGACAATTTTTTGACATAAATACCCTCCAGCTCCATCCGCTACATTATGTAGTGAACGACGGAGGCAGTACTTTTTTAACAATTTTTGCTTAACCGCTCCACTTTATTCTCTATGTCCTCTCTCTTTCCCATCCATACCCATGATGTCATCACCGAGGCCATCAACCAGGCTACCACCGTTCCACTGCCACCACTGAGATCGTGTGATCTGACGGCAGCAATGGGAAAATGATGGTGCTTTGGCCGATGTTACATGTGGTGGCGGTAGAAGGCGATGGTGGTCGGCATATCCAACTGCTAGGGTGGTGTTACTCAATGATTTCACGGTTAAGGTCGGCAGATCCAAAGACTAGGGTGGTGTTACCCAATAATTTCACAGTTAAGATGGTGCTGGTGATTTTACGGCAAGATTGTGCTCAGCGATTCGACGGTGAAATGGGTTATGGTATCTGACGGTGGTCGATTTGATGTGAGGAGCGGTGATGCTCGGCCATTTCACGACAATGGTTATGATGATGGTGGTGGTGCAAGAATAATGGTGGTAGTGACGGTGGCGGTGGTGGTTATACATTTTGGATGTTTTGGTTGCCTGATGGTGGTACTGACGGCGGTTTGGGTGTGATGACAGTAACGATTCCACAACAATCCTTATAACGGTGAGGGGCGGTGGTGTTAGGCAAGTTCACATCAATGGGTATGATGGTGGTGGTGGTGGGTACATGATGGTGGTAGACGGTGGTCGTGGTTGTGTGCACGTATATGATTGTTGTACTAATGGTGGTGTCAATATGATGCCCGTAGCACTTCCTGGGTTTATTCTAATTTGCATGCACTTTTACTAATTTGTGATTCCTGGAATTGATATAAACAAGACACTTTTTGGGTGGGACTGCCGGTGAAGGAAGGAGGTTGGGGAAACTTGGTAGTGCAGAGATGGTTGTGGGTGAAATAGACTGATAGAGTCGGTGGTGAGATTGGTGGCCGATGTTGGTGGTTTTGGGGAGTTTGGCTGTAACAGCCCAAAACCTGAGGCGAGTTATATATATATATATATATATATATATATATATATATATATATATATATATATATATATATATATATATAAACCTAACTGATTATTTAGTTGACCTTTAGCGACGAATGGGTGAGCATTAGTCTTTGTGATCTTTAGCGGTAAATTTTATATTTTTATTTTCTGTAAACTATAAGTTAAAACTTAATGGTAGCAGTTATAGGTGATATGGATTGATGTCTTTATCAATGATTAGCGTTAACGATATATAAAAAATCCTTTAGCGACATTTTTATATTCTATAGTTAACGTCGATATTTTAGCGGCAACTTTTTGATGCCAAGGAAAGTAGGTTCGTACTTACGTGGAGGTGCCACAAAGACTGCAGTTCGAGTCAACTTCCAAGTATGTTGATGTAGGACACAGCAAGGGTGGAACAAGGGCAGAGACCAAGGGCTTCCCAGACAGAGCCTGAGGGTGGCAGTACTGCGAGGGCGATGGCGCATGATGAATATACAACGACAGTCATAGTCCGATGCTTAGGTCCAAAGCCAGGGTCCTACATGTTTCTCTCTCTAGAATTATAGAGAGAGAAAGTGAAAATATGAGAGAGTGAAGAAGAAGTCCTGAAAATGTCCAACCGTCCAAATGAATTCTCAAGACCTCTATTTATAGAGATTGAGATGATGATATCATTAACCGACATGTGGCGCTCCCCGGGAGTGACACGTCACCAGGGGGTCCACGGGTGTCAGTTCTCCACCGCATATTCACCCGGCCTGCCCCGCACAGCGTCGCTCTGTCTGTCTGGAAAGACTGGCTCCCACAACATCGGTGTGGCTAGATAATCCCCTTGATCTAGCCTCCAATCCAAGCCCTTGTAGAGTCCCACAAGCCTGGCAGCGGTGGGGAAGACCCGACGCCCAACTGCCAGGTGAACTAGGCGCGATGCCCTCCAAAGACCTGCTCCCGTCTCGGAGTGACCCGGGGGTCATAGTCCCTAGGGGTGCCGACGCAAGCCCCCAGTGCCGGAGTACGTAGGCCAGTCACGCAGGCACCCTGGCGACGATAGTGTCCCGGAGGAGTCGCCTATTCCGCAGGCCGAGGTAGCATCCCGGAGGAGCCGTCTACCTGGTCGGCCAAGGTAGCATCCCAGAGGAGCCGTCTACTTGGCAGAAGGGGAGTCTTCGTGCCGGAGCACTTAGAGCTCCCTTGCAGAGATAGTGTCCCAGAGGAGTCGCCTATCCCCGCGGGTGAGTCCTTGTGCCGGAGCACTCGGAGCATGTCAAGGTAGCATCCCGGAGGAGCCGTCTACCTGGCGGAAGGGGAGTTGAAGAGCTCTCTGGCAGAGATAGTGTCCCGGAGGAGTCGCCTATCCCCGCGGGTGATGTACACTCCAGAGAGTGGGTTGAAACATGTTCCATGACCAAGGCATGGTGCGCATGGTGTGGTGAATGAGTGTGGTGCCCGGGGGCACGTTTGTGTCAATGGTGGCGCATGGGCGCTACAGAGTGCGTATGGTGCCGGGGGCACGGTAGTGTGACAGAGAGCCTGGGGGCACGGCTGTATCAGCGGCGCGGCGCACGGGTGCTGCAAAGTGTTGAAGTGCGACGCCCAGACGCCGGCAACGGGGGTCGCTGAGTTGTGTCGGGACGACGGGGTCGCGGTGTTGTGTCCTGGCGACGGGGTCGCGGAGTTGTGTCCGGGCGACAGGGCCGCGGAGTTGTGTCCGGGCGACGGGGGTCGCGGAGTTGTGTTCGGGCGACGGGGGTCGCGGAGTTGTGTCCGGGCGGTCGCGGAGTTGTGTCTGGGCGACGGGGGTCGCGGAGTTATGTATGGTCCCTTGAAGAGAAGTGAATGTGCTAAGGATGGAGGCCAGAGGCCAACCCTTCGGGGAAGGCCAAAGGCAACCTCATGGGGTGGCCGAGGCCGACCCCAAGGGGGAGGGCAAGGCCAACCTCCTTGGGGTCGGCCTCGTCCGACCCCAAGGGGGAGGGCAAGGCCAACCTCCTTGGGCAAGTGCCATGGCTCATCGACGGGCGACGGGCGAAGTGCGACGGTCGAAGAGTGATAAGGCTTCGTGCAAAAATGAGCTTCTTAGTGACGAAGTAACGTGACGAAACTGAGAAGTGCACGTGACTTGAGCGTGCATGCTTTGACGAGTTGTGAGCGTTGAAAATGACTGTTGCTTGTGCGGACGTGTCATGCAAAATGGAACCACAGTGGGCCTTTGGGTACGACCAGAGCACAGTGGGCCTTTGGGTACGACCAGAATAGGTTGGGAACACTTTTTAAGTCAACTCTTTACTTTTAGAAAAAAAAAAGGATTTATTAATTAAATTAAGTAGGAAAACATAGGAGAGAAATTAGGAAAAATAAGTGCAATAACACTTTTACGGTTACAATCCAGAGAAAGAGAGAAGAAAATGGAGACAAATAAGGATAAGTGTTTATATAAAAAAAACTATCGGTTACAGAAAGAGAAACAGAGAATTAAATAGATAGAGATAAAGATTCAGAGAAAGAAAGAGAAAGAGAGAGAAGACACTCGGCAGAGAAGAGAGAAGACGAAATTGCAGTGGAATAGATGAAGAGAAGGGCTTGTGCAAAAGGAGAGAAGAAGAAATACACAGGAAAAGAGAGAGAGAGAGAGAGAGAAAGGGCCAAACAAGGACTCGCTGGAATCCGGCGGAACGAATCAAAGCTTCGGTAAGCCCTCTTGCAAATTTACTTAGGCGTATTTGTAAGCTTATTTCGAATCGCATACATGTGTATCGCCTGGGTGTGAGAGGACGTGAGGGGTCTCGGTTTGGTCAGCCATGGTGGCTGCCGTGTTTATGTGAGCGGGGCTGAAACGGAACAGCCAAGGTGTGGTAGTACACAGCTGTGTATAAGTGGTTTTATGTTGGTGTAAAGGGGTGCAAAAAGGAGGGATTGCGGTGTGTGAACAAATGGGTGATGTGGTGTTTGAGAGATGCAAAAATGGAAACTGTTGTGGGGTGTGCAAAGTATGTAAATTGTATATGTGTTTGTGCATGTAATGAGGGAACAAAACAGGGCTGCACGGCAGCCATAAACAGGTGCTTTGTCGGTGTGTATTTAGAGAGGTGGGGGCTGCCAATCAGCCCATACATAGCAAGGATATGTTATGGAGTTTGAGAAATGGAAATGGAGACAGCCATGTGGCTGTGTGAAACCATGTGTAAAGATGCAACATTTGTTCTAAAAGTTAGAATCTGTGAAAGGGAAGGTGTTAATGGAAGTAAATTGGTAAGAAATTTCTGATTCTTCCTTGATTAGATCCTTGCAAACTGCATATGGTTCCTAAGGTGTTGTTTATGGATGCACAGGTTTGCATTGTTGTCTCGGCTTTTATTTAATTCTTGGTTCTCAACTTTATGTGTTCAAGGGGTTCTTTGGACCTGAGGTATTGAAGAAACAGTTGCTGGGTATTGTTGTATGTGTAGTGTGCCATGAGAGTGGTGTGTATCTATTGTGTGGTTGTTTATGGGTGTTGTGGTGCTTGAGAGATGAAGGAGTGGCGAAATGGGTTTGTGTGAGTACAAAACAAAGAGAAAATGGTCCGTGTATGGTGGGCAAGAAAGTGAGGCAGTAGCTTGATGGTGTTGTGTTTTGAGCATGGTTGTGTGTGTTGTGAGTGTATGAATGAAGGTGTAGATATAGTGTGTGTGTGTGTGCATGTGTATATGTATGTTAATGGAGTGAATTTCTAGTGTGCTAGGGGTGAGAATGAAACTGCGTGAACAGTAACAGTGAGTTGGTGAGTGTATTTTCTGGGTTGGACAGAAAGTGAAAGGAGGAAGAAGATGAAGGGGGAAATGGGTCTAAAGAGTGTAGTGCCTGGAGTGCAGTGTGTGTATTTATATATATGGTGTGTGAATGTAATGAGAAGAAGAGTAAGAGAGAGACAGCAAATGGGTTGTAAGCCGTGTGTTAGTGATTGTTTAAAGGTGTGTGTGTGCCTGAAGTGTGTTAGTTGTATGCATGTGTGTGTAGAGTGCTGTGTACATATATGTGGGTGAGTGTGTGTAGTGCGTTATGAAGAGGTGAATAAGAAGATGGAGTTGATGGGTTTGTTGCCGTGTCTTGGATGTGTGAATGGAGGGTGTACTGAGTGCATGTGTGTGCTGGGTGCCTGTTAGTGAGCTGTGTACTCAGGTGTGTGTACGGATAATGTTAGGCTCATTACGCGTTTTGGATAGCGTATAGTGAATATTAGAACGTGAAAAATTATAGTATAGCACCTGAGACTATGATAGAATTACTGGTAAAATTTCATAATTTTCTGAGATCATATGTATTTTTAATATTTTCTGTAAGCTTAAAATGGTAAAATTCTTTTGAAGCCTTTAAACCCTGAACATTTGCTAGAAAAAATTATAGTAATACTTTTATAGTATAATAAAGACTCAGTGAAAATTTTGGTGATTTTTAGAGTTCATTTGCTATCATTTCTCTATCGCATTGAATTTAACAAAATGAAACATTTTAAAATATTTTAATGCCTTTTTATTTCTGATTTCAATTTGAATAATTTTTATAAGTCTTCTAAAGCTGTTACAAAAATTATAAGCCTTTATTTCCAACTAGAAGAAATTATGGCAATTTATTGGTTTTAGTGTATTTAAGAAAAATGTTTTAATTCGAAAATAATCAAAAATATTCAAAAACTATATTTTTATCCCATATGCTATATTAAGCTATAAATAATGTTTAATGAATGATTAAAATTTTTTTTGGATATTTCTAAGTCTCAGGGAGTGTGACGAATTTCAGGATAAGTTGGCCGTGAGTGAAACTCGTTTCGAATTTTATCGTTCTGGGTAGAGAAATAGGTACGCTATGAATAGTTATATTATTAGGGTTACAATAAAGTGGTATAGATAGTGTTCTGATAAGTGACTTTGTCGACCTAGGTTAATTCAAAGGATTTTTGGATCGAGGCCGTTGAGCAGTGCATAGCTTGGACTGAAGTAAGGGATTTTCATCCGAACCTAACTCCTCTATTTGATTCATATGTTATTCTGATTTGCTATCGTTATTTCTTTGGACTCAATTATAATTGTGATGAATTGTATCGATTGTCATTAATAACCTTGTTTGAGCCTGACACGTTCATTGAAAATCTCATTCGATGCTCAATACTTATTTCTCTTTGAATATCAATTTATTCATTGTAATATCGCTTATTGCATTCTGCATATTGGCATGAGATAGTGTATTGAGGAGTTATAAGGATGGTCTGTATCGGGGGTGATATAAGGATGGTCTGTTATTGTCGGGAAATGCTAGTACCTTGAGGGTCTAGCTAGTGTTCATATGCATATGTAACCATATCGTTATTAAGCACTGCCTGTGTGGCTTTGCTAAGTGTTACCCTGCACTGCCTGTGTGGCTTTGCAATTTACTCATGTCCAATATCATTTGCATTGCTTCAGTGAAATCGGAAGTGCATTTATTGAATCTTGAATTGCGAAATTGAAAATATTGTTTCTATATTGTCATTGACATAACCTTCTGAGCAAATCGTTTGTAATCTTACTGAATGTTGAGCGACCTTGCTGAGCTCCTGAAAGCTCACTCCCTTTTTATGTTCCCTTATGCAGGAAATAATCGTCCGTAAGAGTTTGGAGCCAATGAGCTTGATTATGGATTAGATTAGCATTTTCATTGTTTGTTATTTAAGCCCCTGGGAGGGGACAAGTGTGTAACTTAATAAATTAAGTACTTAATTTCGTCCTTGTGTTTAAGAACAATTTTTCAGAGAATTTGAGTTTTTGTAGAGCTCTGACATGGACATTTTTGGGTTACCTTAGTGATATTGAAATGATTGGATGATTGAGATTTGATAGATTGATCGGTTAAAGCTTCGGAAATTTCAGGGCGTTACATTGGCGGTGGTCAACGGCCAGACGAGTTTGGCGGCGGTCACCCGAGCGAGTGAAGCAACTCAGCAGTCGATCAATGGCGGCATACTCATTGCATGAAGTGGGGGCACGTCTTCATGGGTGCATTCGTTGTGGTGGTCGGAGCTCGAGGAGGAGGCGAACGCGTCTGCTGCGGCGGCGCTGGAGTCGAGCTCGGTCGTGTTGTGGGCTGTTGTCATTACTGCAAGGAGATGGAAAGGAGAGATAGAAAGAGAGAAGAAGAAGAAGAAGAAGAAGAAGAAGAAATGAACAAAAAAGTGGGAGAGAAAGAGTCGGACATTGATGAGAGAGAGAGAGAGAGAAACATCAAACATGTCAGAAAATTAATCAAACAAAGGAGAGAAAAAAAGTACTGCCTCCGTCCGCTACATAATGGAGCGGATAGAGCTGGAGGGTATTTATTTCAAAAAATTGTCCGTTACATAATGTAGCGGACGTCAAACATGTCAGAAAATTAATCAGACAAAGGAGAAAGAAGAGTCAGAAAAAAAGTACGGATGGAGCTGGAGGGTATTTTTATCCAAAAATTGTCCGTTACATAATGTAGGGGACGTACTTAAAAAAATGCAAAAGAAAGATCTCGACCATCCACAGATCGCGCGTGGACGGCCAGATCGCGCTAGCAACTTAACTCATTTTGCTAGCCCTCTCAACGGATCAGCTCCTATATATATATATATATATATATATATATATATATATATATATATATATATGAGTGTGTGTGTGTCTATATATATGTGTGTGTGTGTGTGTGTGTGTGTGTGTATGTACACACACACACACACACATATATATATATATGTATAGATATATATATATAATATATATGTATATACATACATAATATATATATGTATATACATAATATATATATATATATATATATATATTTATATACATACATACATATATATATATATATATGTTTATACATTTGTATATATATAGATATACATATGTATATACATATGTATATATATACATATGTACATATGTATATACATATGTACATATGTATATATACATATGTATATATATATATATATTAATGATTAGCTTTCACTGTAACACCCCGAAATTTCCGGAGCATTATCCGATCAATACATCAAATCCTTAATTGCCCAATTAATTCAATACTACTAATGATAACCCAACAACATTCAAATCAGAGCACTATAATCCATCAATTGTCTAGCTCAACAGACCATTCCTATCACAAAACAATTGTAAAGTACTTAATTTATTAGATTACATAACAGTTCCCTAGTAAGGCTTGATTAAACAAATAATGGGAACCATCAACTATTCTGAAAATTCAGGCTCGATTGTCCTGAAATCTTACTGACGGTTATTTCCTGTAGAAAGGAATAGAAAAGGGAGTGAGCTTTTGAGAGCTCAGTAAGGTCGCTCAAAATTCAGTAAGATTACAAACGATTTGGTCAGAAGGTTATGTCAATGACAATATAGAAACAATATTTTCAATTTCGCAATTCAAGATTCAATAAATGCCGCACTTTCGATTTCACTGAAACAATGCAGATGATATTGAACATGAGTATATTGCAAAGTCACACAGGCAGTGCAGGGTAACACTTAGCAAAGCCACACAGGCAGTGCTTAATAACAATATGGTTACATATGCATATGAACACTAGCTAGATCCTCAAGGTACTAGCATTTCCCGACAATAACAGACCATCCTTATATCACCCCCGATACAGACCATCCTTATAACTCCTCGATACACTACCTCATGCCAATATGCAGAATGCAATAAGCGATATTACAATGAACAAATCGACACTCAAAGAGAAATAAGTACTGAGCATCGAATGAGATTTTCAATAAACGTGCCAGGCTCAAACAAAGGTTATTAGTGACAAACGATACAATTTCATCACAATTATAATTGAGTCCAAAGAAATAACGATAGCAAATCAGAATAACATATGAATCAAATAGAGGAGTTAGGTTCGGATGAAATTCCCTTACCTCGATCCAAGCGCTGAAGCTAAAACGCTTTCGAACAAATCCTCGAAATTAACCTAGGTTGGCAAAGTCATTTATCAGAACACTTATTCATGCCACTACATTAAAATCTTAATATAATTATCCATAGCGTACCCATTTCTCTACCCGGATATGATGAAACTCGGAGCGGTTTCTCACACGGCCAACCTACCCCGAAGTTTGTCACACGTCCCGAGACTCAGAAATATCCCAAAAATGCTCTAATCCTTCATTTAACATTATTTATAGCTTAATATAGCATATGGGATAAAAATATAATTTTTGAATATTTTCGAATAAAAAAATAATTTCCTTAAATACACTAAAACCAATAAATTGCCATAATTTCTTCTAGCTGGAAATAAAGGCTCATAATTTTTGTAACAGCTTAAGAGGACTTATAAAAAATTATAAAAATTGAAATCAGAAGATAAAAGGCGTGAAAACTATTTTCACAAGTTTCATTTTGTTAAATTCAATGCGATAAAGAAATGATAGTAAAAGAACTCTAAAAATCACCAAATTTACACTGAGTCTTTATTATGCTATAAAAGCATTACTATAATTTTTCCTAGAACATTTTCAGGGTTTAATGGCTTTAAATGAATTTTACCATTTTAAGCTTACAGAAAATATTAAAAAATACATATGATCTCAGAAAATTATGAAATTTTACCAGTAATTCTAACATAGTCTCAGGTACTATAATATAAATTTTCACATTCTAATATTCACTATACGTTATCCAAAGTTCGTGCTAAGCCTAACGTTAAACTACATACACACACACACATCACAGCACATCACTTGTACCCTCGCAGCACTTCTCCACTCCCACTGCCGCTCCCTACTCCCTTCCCCTGTTTTCTTTTTGTTCAACTCACTTCACCCACATAGCACATATATATACATACTCACACACTGAACACATCTTCACACCCACCTGTTACTCATTCATACACACACCATTTACACACACATGACACACTTCACGGCTGGTTTCAGCCCCTCAACACTGTTTCCATTTCATTTCTCAAGCCCCATGCATTACCTTTTCTCATGGCTGAAACCCAGCCTCTCTTCCCTCTCCTGAAACTCTAATATTCACACACTTACACACTACACCACAAGCATTACACTTACACAAAACTCACACAGCTACTGCCTCACGGCAGTAGCTTCTCTTCTTTGTTCCAACCACACTGCACTCACGGATACCCACACATATATACCCATATATGCAGTTCATCACACTCCACTACACGGCTGCACTCTATGGTTCCCATCTCTCTCTCTCTCTAAACTTAAAACCCATTCCATGTCCCATCTTACACACACAAACAGCATGTATATAATCACTTACCCATGCCCACTTCACACACAGTAACACTCACGCACGCACCACACACTTCTTTCAGGCTCACCAATCTACATAAATCCCAGAACATACAAAACCAACAGACACTCTCACTACACTCACAGCAACCATTACCTCACGGCCAATCACCAAACACTTCAGCCCCCTCTCTATACACCTGCAAAACATACACTACAGTCGCTTCTTCCTTCCACTCAAACACTCACATAACCCACCAAATCTCACGCAAAACTCTAACCCTCGGCAACAGTTAGATGCACAATACCCGATTCTCATGCATCTCAAATACACACAAAACCCATTGAAATATCCTCATCTCGGTTGGATACGGCAGAAATGGCTGTCCCTTATTCTCTATCTATTACATCCATAATAACCCACGATCTCACGGTTTCCCCACCTAAGATCACCCCATTTACAGTTATTCACGAAACATAGTCGAGACCCATTTATGTATATCATGGTTACTTGGGTACGAATGTATACATATATAAACATCACCCTACTGAAATTTAAGACTTCTTCGTTACTCTGTAAATCACGGCGTTCTCTCTCTCACCCACGCAAACATGGCTGCATACCCAGCCCCTTGATCCCGTAATAAACTGAAAAAGGTTGAGAGAAAAAGGAGTAAACTTACCGGAAACACCAACTCGATCGCCGGAGGGAAACTTCTCAATCCCTTCTGTGAAGATCTCTCTCTCTCGGCAGCTCTCTCTCTTGCCGCAGCTCTGAAACGCACCAGAAGATAGGAGAATATGTGTTGACGGCTGCCCTAGATAATGCTTTATATTTATACGCAAGCCCTTCTCATCCTTTTGTCGCTAAAACCCTTCTCCTCCTTTATGTCGCTAAAATTTATCAACCATATTTATTACCTCGAAAATTTGTCCTACAATAAATCTTTATGATAATTTATGTGTTAAGAAAATTCATCAGCCAGTTATTATGATACCTCGTTTGACAAAAATTGTCGCTAATAAGTACACCGCTACTAAAAGTTTAGTTGTCACTAAAAAGTATTTCATTGCTAAATTTTAATTCGTCGTTAAAATACACATCGACGTTAAATAATAAAATATATCGTCACTAAAGGTCCGATAGAGGATTAGTTGGGATTTTCACCATAATTCCAGTTTCAGAATTTTTTTTTTTTTTTGGGATGTTACATTCACGCAGAAATTCTTCTGTAAGACGCATAAAGTTAGAAGCCTAACTTTCTGATACCAAAATGGGGGGGGGGGGGTTTGGTCGTAAAACAAAGAGTCCCCGGTTAGACCGTGATCCATGGTGGATAAAAGTGTAATATTGATAAAAGCAAGGCGGAATAGAGGGATGATTCAGAGAGGATATGGCAAAAACTTAAGTGCAGAGAGAGTCTGTATTAAAATTTTTATTTTTCAAAATTTTAGGATGCTGGGTAGGTTCTAACTAGATTAAATCTCAGGATGCTAGGTTGAACTACCAAAGTTCTCTCTTTAGGAAAAAACTCAGGGCACGCGTTAGTCTGCGGGTTTTCAACGCCATCACTCGACAAATAACCCTATACGACACTCTCCCACTGTTGTTTAAAACCCATTAAGAGGACTCTGGAGGTCCGTTTAGAAGCATAATTGATTTAAAATCTGGCAAAAGCCTGGAGTAAGCACAATAATTTTTAAAACAAAATTATTTAAAAAGAGTCTCTCTTTCCCAAGTAAATGCCATATGATCCCTAATCAAGACTATATTAAGTTGTTTTTAGTCATATTAGACTTTGAGATAACCCGTTTCAGTTCATAGAATGCTTTTCACCTTAGAGCGTTTTCACCCCATAATAATAAACAAGTTAAAGGAGTAAGAGACTTACTTGAAAATAAAGCTGCTAAGATCTTGAACTGAGAATTGAGAAGTTTATAGTGAAAGGTATGATCGCATAGAGAAAGCAGAGAGATTTGAGAGAAGGAGTGCTTGATTGATAATGAAAATTCGTCTCTTTGTACAAATGAATCTGCCTCTTTAAATAGGCAGAAGAAAGCTATCTACAGGCATCTACATGATTGCCTAAGTTTTACATGTGTACTACTGGACGAAACCTATGAGACTACATTACAAAATATTTTTAACTAAAGTCGTAAAGCTAATAGTGAAATGAAAAAGCTAATAGTGAAATGAAAAAAGAAAAAGATGCCTTGTCCGGATCAATCAGATGCTGTCTCTTCAATCTTCATTTCTTGTCTTCTTTCTCCTTTGTCTGTTGTAATAATTCTTCAGAGTCTTGGATAGTCTTCTCTATTGTCTAGTCAGTCTTGTTTCTTCTTTATCTGCCGACACGATAAGTCTGTTGAAAAAGCATCTTTAACTTTAATAGCTCTAGCTGTCTTCGTCTTGTTTATAGAGTCTATTGTTCTTCAGCTTTTTGTTCAGTATCTTCAGTTTTTGCTCCTTCTGAAGATTCGCTGGACATTACTTGGCTTGGACTAGGTCTTTGAGCATCTTGGAACAGAGAGTCTTCATAAAATAAGCTATTTTCTGTAATAGATTTTTTTAAATCTTCTACCGTTTTGTCTGGTCCACTAGCGCTGATATTGCCAAAAGTTCTGCCGATTATCTCTGCGAACGCTTCGGCAACTTGTTTCTGAACTGAATAGGCTTGTCTTTTTGCCTTCTTCTTGTTTCTTTTAATCTGTTCCGTTTTACCCAAACGGACAGGGGTTTCAGGGATTAGTTTGCCTTTACCAGATACCTGTTTTTCTGGGCTAGGAGTTCTTTCTCCTGAACTCAAAGGATTTTCAGAGATTTTGAGTAAATCTCCAACTTTCACAGGGTTTGATGAGTCTTTACCAGCTACCTGTTGAACTGGACTAGGAGTACCTTTTCCTGAACTCGAAGGTTTTTCAGTAATTTTGAGCAAATTACCAATTCTAACAGGACTTGATCTATCTTTACCGGAAACCTGTGAATCCGGACTAGCTACTCCTTTGACCCCGGAAGTAGTGGGTTTAGATGACTGGGTTTTAGAAGAAAGAAGAGTAGTATATATGTGTTTCCAGTCATTGGCTTCTAATTCTAATACCTGGTTTTGGGCCTTGAGTTGAGCTATTTGAATGTCAAAATGTGATTTTTCTAAAAGTACATGATCATGTCTTGTTTTTAGTATATTAAAATGTTTAATTAGGGTATTGCAGTTTTCGCAATCTGCAATGGTGTCAGTGTTTGAATTATCTTGACAGTCTGGGCTAATATAGTAGTTTGGTCCAAAATGTGTTTGCATAAGCGTAGTTGCTTCTTGAAAAGTAATTGTACCCTTGTACCAGGGTTGAGGGTAATTACCAACGCCTCCTACCATGGCTTCAGGATAACTTTTAAAAATGCCTGGCATAATGCCTTTAAAAACACAATAAAAATTATATTTTTTGGTGTCTCTAATTTTGTGAAAATAATTAGCTAATGCGTTGACGGTATTAACAAACCATCCATTGTCTTTCTTAATAAAAGATTGCCATAAATTATCTAACAGAGTTCGCTGATCTACGGGAAAAGGTCCAAGTTTGTGGCTTTGACTTGGAATCTAGATCCAGCATGTATAACTTCTAGATTGTTACCGTTGTAATTAACTCTATTTCTTCCTAAGTTGTCTATGCAACTAGTAAACTGTGTAGGAAAAACTGAGTTAGGCTGATTTACCTGTGCCTGTCTGGTTTGAACTGAAGAAGAGGATGCCATCTGAAAGGAAAATCAAGAAACTGTCTTTATTCTACTGCTATTTGTCTATGGTTATCTTAAGATAAATTTTTTCTAGATAATAAATCGGCAATAGAATTGTCTATTCCTTTTATGTGTTGCCATTCTATTTTATCTATTCTATAATTACTTAAAGAAGTTAAAAACTTTAACCATCTATTTGTATATCTAGAGTCTTTATTTTTATTGTATCTTACTATAGCTTCACAGTCTGTTCTAATGCAGAATTCATGCTTTGATATTAAAAGTGCCTTAAAATGTTCTAAAGCGTATACTATGGCAAGTAATTCGTAATCTAGACTAGTTAAATATTGATTACTTTCTTTGTATTTACCGCTAGCATATCTACATATTCTTTCTTCCTTTTTATTACTATATTTATTAGGTTTGCAGTATAAGACTGCTCCCCATCCGTCTTTGCATCCATCTGTTTGGACTATCAGATAATTTGTATCTAAGGGTAGATATAGGTCTGGTAATTGTTTAACTCTTTCTTTTATAGTTCTAATGAGTCTGATATCTTCTATATTAAAATGTCTTTGTCCATTTTTACGAGTTTTATTATATAGAGGACCTATTAATTTACTTAGATCTTTAAAGTAAATTCTAGCTTGGTTTGCTAACCCTAAGAATGCTTGAATCTGTTTTAATCCTTCTAGTTTGTCAGGAAAGTCTAAAATCTTTTTAGCTATATGTTCTTGTAATTTAATCTTGCCATTTCCTATTTCCATTCCTAAAAATTTTACACTTGTTTTAAATAGTTCTACCTTTTTCTTACTTAAAATTAAACCATGTTTATTAAAAAGTTTAAAGACTAAATCTAAATGTGATAAGTGTTCATGTTCGCTTTTACTACAAACTAGAATATCATCTATATATACTAAGATGAAATCATTATATGGTCTAAAAATATCATCCATTTTACGTTGGAAGATACTAGGTGCTGTCTTAAGGCCAAATGGCATGACTAACCATTCATATAGACCTTCGGGTGTAGTAAATGCCGTCCACTTAGTGTCTTCAGGCCACATTTTAATTTGATAAAAGCCTGATTTGCAATCAAATTTGCTAAAAACTTTCTTGCCTTGAATTTTACTTAAAAGGAAGGTCTTGATAGGGATATTATAACTATCGTCTTTTATATTATCATTAAGTCTTTTGTAATTTATTACCATTCTACTTTTACCTCTAAGAATTTCTGCGTGATTTCTAACTATGAATGCTGCAGATCTATGAGGGCTATTGCTATGTCTAATTACTTTTAATTCTGTTAAATCTTTAAGGTGCATTTTGAAATCATTTGTATCTAAACTACTTGTTTCTATGTTTGCCGTTTTAACTATATAATCAGGATTTATAATGTCTAACTTACAATATATTTTGTTTAAATCCCATCGTTTGATTGGATCTTCTCCTATAAAATGTAGTCTTTCTATTGCTTTGAGAATATCATATTTGTTTGTAAAATAACTTATTAAATTATAGCTAACTTTTTCTTGGCTATAAATATCTAGGTCTAAATTTATATTATAGTCGTCTTCTTCTAGGTCTGAAGTTTCTAACTCTTCTATATGTAAACATTCTTCTCTTATATTAGTTAAACAACAATTTGTTTTTCCATTACTACAGTCTTCACATATTTTATTTTTGCCTTTGTTTTTTATACTAATATATTCCCCACCACGCTTCTGAGCGTACTCTGATGGAGTATCAATGTTAATAGGAGTATGTGTAACATTTTGAGCTATTTGTATAAAGTCTTTAGTAATTGTTAAGGTATTATTAGTAGCAATTAAAAAGTTTATTCCTAGAATAATTTTTCCTTCTGAATGTGCAACAGGTGCACAAAAGGCTTGCTTTAAAAAATAAGGTTTGCTTTGTGTATTGCAAGGTGTTAAGAAGGTAATATATGCATTTGTAATATAATGGGAATAATGTATAGGAGTATTAGAAAATCCTACTCCAGTTATTGGTGTTTCAAATGTTTTAAGATAAGAAGGATTGGTTAGACTAGGGTCTATAACTGTTATAGTACATCCCGTATCTATAATAGCATTAGTTTCAACTAGTTTATTATAATGATTAACTTGTATTCTCGTAGTTATAAGATTATTAAATCTTGCCTTAGTACAGAATTTTTCTATCTTAAAGTCTTGAATGTTTTGAATTAATTGTTTATTATCCCCTATGATTAGTTCTTCTGTATGTTTTTTATTTATGGTTTCTTCTATTTGAATAACCTTTTGTTCTAAAAATTCTAGTCTTCTATTAACATTTTTATCATAATAAGTGTCTTTATTTGTATTTTGTTCTCTAGGTTTGATAATATCTATATTGTATTTTTGTTTTAAGCATTTTACGCATGCTTCTTTATAACATAATTCACATTTACATCTTACTTTAATTGCTGGATACCAAGTGCATATATAGCATGGTGTTGTGTCTATACCTTTTTCTATTTGCCATTGATGTATACATTCTTCTTCTAATGCTAATTGGTTAGCTAAGGGTTTAAACATGAAATTGTATATTTCTGTATTTTTTAATGAATTTATGAAGGTATCTAATTTATCTGTGGTTTCTACAGGAAGATTTTCTTCTTCTTCATCACTACTTATAGAAAGGTTGTCTTCTATATATTCATCTATGGATTTAATACTATATATACTTTCTGTATCACTAAGGGTCTCGTCTACTTCTAAGAGATCTTCATTAGTATTATTGACTATCATAGCTTTAAAGTTATTATTGTTATGTCTTCTAGGACAATTAGAACTTAAATGGTCTGGTTCTCCACATGAATAGCATGTGATTTTGTTTTTATATATTCTTCTTGTATCATATTTTCTAACATGTTTAGGGTTTAAGAAAGTTTTTCTAGCTTTGCTTTTTCTTAAATAGTATATTTTTCTAGGTTGTTTGTATCTTTTATAAGTTTTCCTATTATATTTTGGTCTTGATTCTTCTTGACCATAGTGTTGTGGAGTATATATTTCTTTACAGAAACTTGTTTCATTTTTTAATTGTCTGGCTATCTGTATATTAGTACATTTAGAAACTAATATTTCTATTACATGTTCAAAGATATTTCTTAAAGAAGGTGTCCAAGTAGGGTCATTATAAATCTTTTTAATTGTTTCATATATTTCTCTCTCTAAAGCTCCTGGTAATTTATTTAAGAATTTATCTACCACTGTTGGACTATAGATATTGCCGCTTTGAGAGGCAAAGTAATAGTATTCTTGCATAAAAGGTTTTATATTATGCCAATTATACAAATGTACTTGTTCTAGTTTTCTAGCCGCTTCTGTTTGTATTAGGGTATCTCCTGTATTAGGATTTCTTCCTGTTAAAATTAATTGTATAGTGTTTACAAAATTATAAGGATTAGGTCCTAGGTCTGCCATTTGTTTTAAATCATCTGGAAATGCCTTTTGCCATTCTTCGAAATTAGCCTTAGCCATAGGACCTAAAAACTGTATCATATATCTTATCATTTCTTCTCCTGTTTCTAAATTATCAGATTGTTTAGTTATAAAGTTTGCTACTATTGCATCTTTCCATACTTGTATATAATTATTTCTTTGTTGAGGATCTACAGCTGTTATGTTTAAAATAAAAGGTTCTGCTGCCTTTTGGATTTTAAAGTTTTGTTCTAAAGGATGTCGTTTACCTCTAGGTCTATAATTAGGTCTTTCAGATTTGTTATTATCAATGTTTGCACTATTTGTTGGTATGTTACCATAAGAATATTGTGGTCTTATATGTGGTTGAGTAGTATAAAATCTACTTCCATCATTGTTTCTATTATTAGTAGTTCCTGAATTTTCACCTTCTTCCATAAGAACGTAAGGTACTTCATTCATTAAATTAAATTTTACATTGTTTGTGGTAATTTGTGTATCTATAGAATTTGTTTCAAATTGTTCTAAATTTATACTTTCTTCTAATTTAAGGCTATCTGTTTCTGAAGATTCTAATATATTATCCATTTCTTCTATTATTAACTTATTATTTTCTTCTAGAATTTTTTCTTCTTGTCTTATCTGTTTTATTTCTTCTAGAGCAATGTTAATTTTCTGATCTAATTTTATTTTATAATTTGTTTCAGGTTGGAATGCATCTATACTGAGAGTTTTAATAGAAGGCTTAAAGCTTATGTCTAGTTCTCTTAGGCTTTCTGGGATTTAAATTGCGTTGTTTGATTGTATTGTATATTCAGGTTGATTGAATATATCTAGACTATCTTCTTCTTCTGTAAGACACATAAAATCCTGTAATTGTTCTATACTTATTCCTTTTCCTATGCATGTAGTTCCTACTGCTTGATTTAGAATTTTTATATCTAAGTTTTTTAGGATATCAAAGTCTTTGTAACTATACATGTTCTACTTCTTCTGGAATGTCTTGGTCTTCTTGGTTGGTGTTTGCTTCTATATAATTAGTAAATCTAACTGACATTCTTCCTGATGCATTTCTATACCATAAGTTATCTGTGGGTATTATACTATTATTAGAGCTAGTTTCTAGTAGTTTATCTACTTGCCACTCTTGTCCTGAATTTTCTAACAGATCTACTCTATAAGGAGGTAGGAGTCTAATTCCTCTGTTTATATTCTACAGACTGTTTATTTAGTTTTTCTAAAAGGACTTCTATTTTTGTTTCACTTTGTTTTGATTTTTCTGTAGATTTTTTAAAAGCATCTCTCATATAATTTAAATTTTCTCTTATTGTTTTTAAACTCTTAGTATCTGTTTGAAGATTTAAATATTCTAATTTGTTTGAGGTCATTAAAATTATATTCCTCCTAAAGTGTTGTCTAGATTAGCCAGGGCTTCATCATCCCATGGATATTCATTGTCATCTTCATTATAATTTAAATAGTCTTCATAGTCTAAATCTGATTCTAATTGTAAGTTTGACATATTGTTTAAGATTTCTGTAGGTACACCTAAGTTTTCTAAGGCTGTATGTTCATCTATTTGGCTAAGTCTTCTATGAAACTCTGTATAATATAAAGAGTTATTTTGTTGATCTTTAAGCTGTATATAAAAACCTATAAGATGCTGGAAGAAAATGTCAAAGTCTTCTAATAATAAGTCTAAGTTTAGAAAATATCTTATATAAAAGGATAAAGGATTGTATAATAAAGTAATAGAATCTGTATCTATAAAATGTTTGATTCTATCATTTGTGTTATCTATTGTTTCTAGAGCTGTAAAAAATTTATTGAAAGTATCTAAAATATCAGAAGTAGTTTGTTGGTCTAAGTTGAAATTATTAATCATGTCTTCAAAACTAAAAGGTTCTTGGTATGGCTCAGTATTTAAATTCCTATCTGACATTAATCTGGAAGATGTAAACTATTAACTTCTTCATTACTACTGGTACTATCTGAATCTGTACTATCTATGTCTCTTGTTATTCGTAGAAAATTTATGTGATCAGTTTTGTTTTCTAAAGCATTTGCTTCATGTCTTTCGTTTATTAATCTGAATCTATCTACATTCGGTCTTGTAATTCTGAGTCTTAAATTTTCATTACGATAATAATTATTGTTACCTAGGTCTTTAAAATATATATAAAAATCTACTAAATGTCTTAAATATGTATTTATATTTGTTGTTATTGCTTCAACATTTATAAAAATATTAATATAACTTTTTAAAGGATTATATTTTAAAGATAAAGTGTCTTCAGAAATATTGAATCTAATTTGATCATTAGTATCATCAATTATTTCTAACGCTACATAAAATCTACGAAATTCTAAATAATTATCTTCAAAACGATCTTCAGTGCTACTACTATAAGTAGTCCTTGGATTTCTATTATTTCTAGAAGTGTTTGCCCTATTTCTAGAATTATTATTGTCCATTATTGTTATTATAAGGAGGTGTTGTGTTTAAAGGTCTTCCTAAGATCTATTCTACATACCTTGTAAAATATCTGCTATTGTTTGCTTGATCAACTAGAACTATATGATGTCTAAGAAGAGTAATTTAGATAGGCAGTAAGAGGATTTCTGATAATTCTATGTCTACCAGAGTCTAAATTATCTCTAATGCTATTGTAACATCCCGGAATTTTTTCGGAACGTTAGACACTCAATCTATCAATTCACTAAGACAATACTCAATCGATCGATAAAACTAATGCAACAATTTATCAGAGCCACTATCTGTCAATCAAACTATACTCTCAATCAACTGTCATAATTGAAATACCAAATCTAAGTCTAAGAAAATTAAACAAAGACGTTTCACCCACGCAGGGGTTCTAATGACTAAGACTGAAATTTAACTTCTCTTTCCCTTGCTCAAATTTATTCCACACCCAATGCGATCTATTGTTGGATATTACCTGCGGAAAGGAAGTCAAAGGGGAGTGAGCTTTTGAGAGCTCAGTAAGGTCGCTCAAACAAATAAAATTACGAAATAATTTACGAATACAAAACAATGATGGTTTTGTTCAAAGAAAACAATTTGATCAGATGTCAATATGATTTTCGGATGCGATGCAAACAATCAATCACAGATACACCGGCTAGTCCAATAAGGTACTAGCCCACACCAATACACCGGCTAGTCCGTTAAGGTACTAGCCCACACCAATACACTGGCTAGTCCATCAAGGTACTAGCCCACACCAATATCCTCCAACACACACCAACTCCCGCCAAACACACCAATGCAGAAACTCATGTCAATTAACAGAATGACAACAAATCGATAATGCAACATGTTGTTCAATGCTCGATGGACAATAAATATTGAGCACCGATAAGAGTTTCAACAAACGTTTTAAGGCTCAATGAAAGGTTCATATGGCAAACAATGCGACTTTATCAAAATAACAGAATCCAAAGAATAGCGATAACAATTCTGAAAAATATCTATGAGAACAAATAGAGGAAACTGGGTTTCAGAAGAAATCCCTTACCTCGGTCCAAGCTTAGCGATGCTAACTGACCTCGATCCAAAAGTCGTTGAATTAACCTAAATTGGCAAATTCATTTATTAGAAAAATAATCTACACTACTATACTATAAACCCTATTATCAACTACCCAAACGGCACTCACTTCTAACCCCAGAATGACGCAACTCAAAACGGTTCCCGCACACGGCCAACCTAGCCGAAAATCTTATACACTCCTTAATACGTAACGGTATCCCAAATTCATAATAAATTATAAGAAAATGCTTTTATAGCTTAAAACAGCATAACAAGTTAAAATATGAATTTTATGAATCTTTGAATATTTTCGAATTAAGATAATTTCCTTAAATACAATAAAATCTCATAAATTGCCCAAAGTACTTCCAGCTGCAATCTAAGTCCCATAATTTTTATATTAACTTGGAAATATGTATAAAAATTATAAAAATATAAATAAGAAATTAAAAGGCATTAAAACTATTTTTCAAATATTCATTTTCCTAAAAATAATGCGATATGGAAACCATAGCAAATCAACCCCAAAAATCATAAAACTTTTACTGAGTCTTTATTATACTATAAAAACATTACCCTAAGTTTTCCCAGAACATTTTCCGGGTTTAAGGTCCCCAAAAGAATTTTTACAATTTTAAGTTTACAGAAAATATTAAAAATACATATGATTTCAGAAAATTGTAAAACTTTACCAGAAATTCTATTATAATGTAAGGTACTATAGTCTAAAATTTCTTGTGCTAATGATAAGCGTGCACTAATATATGCGCGTGCCGAATTTAACGTCAACCTGTTACTCGATTCGTACATCCCTTTTTCTTCTTTCCTTCCGGCCATACTCAGAACACACACTCTTACACCACGGCTGTTCACTCCTCTCTATAGAAACTACACATACACATATACACTTACACTTTCATCCCTTCATTCACTCTAATAGAATCAAAATACTATCTCATCTCCCACAATTACTCACATTCAACCATTTACCTCACAGGACTCACTCAAACATTGATACGCAGTGCACTATTTCAGCTACTGCCGTGTATTCTTGTCCAATAGATCCACTAACTCCCTTCTTGTTGTTAAGCCACTCAATCCTACACAAATACACCATATAGATACAATAAACACCACACCCATTACCGCTACTGCCTAGTAGCTCCCTTTCTTGCAAAATTTACTCACACACATGAGCTCACAGTTCACCAGCACACACACCCAGCATACACATGCACTCAGGACACACTTGCATATCCCAAACTATACACACTAAAGACAACACTCACACACATGTTATGCAGACCATATACACCCACTTCTTTCCATCTCACCCCTGTAATAACACTCACCCACACACCTTAGTTCTCAATCCCCATTCAGCCCTCACACAGGTTATACAACACCTCACATTTGCTCCAAAGTGCACCGCATACACTCACATCACCGCATACACTCACATCAGGCGCACAAAACCCACAAAAAACACCCAGCTGTCATCACGGCAGCCCCCACCTTGCATGCCGCATACACAACATACGCACTCCCAGCATACTTATGGAGACACACACACGGTTTACACCTGCTCTTTGTACACAATATACACTCATTCGCACCCATGAACATCCACTAAATTCACACACAAAAGATAATGGCCATGGCAGTCTTGAACCCTTCCCTTCACCCTCACAAAGCACTGTAAATGGTAACTATGGCAGCCCATCTTCTCTCCTTTCCATTACACTAACATATATACAGCACATAAGCGACCACAAACACCACTGAATTCACGCCAAAAAGGTACGGCCATGGCAATGACTCGTCCCTGCACATATACACGGATCTGCAAACAACAAAACACGCGGCACCTAAGCTCCCTACTCACACACATAAGCACACTACGCAGCCACCATGGCTGCCCTCACTTCACGCACACTCACAAACTCTCTCGGCAGATCCCAAAACACACACATAATTCAAACGTACAACCCACATGATCTCACGGTTCTCTCATGCATCACTGAGTCACTCCTGAAAACCCACGGCAAACTTATTCTCATGGCCATACACCCAGATCCCTTCCCCCACAACAATTCACGGAGTAAACTAAAGGGAAAATAAGGGTTAAAAACTTACCAGAAAAACATAGCCGGAAAACTCTTCCTTCGATCCCTTCTCTTCTCTCCCTGCCGTGCTCTTCTCTGAGAATCTCCAACCAGAGAACAAGATGTGGGGGAAACGGCCGCCGTAAAGTATGTGAGAATATATATAAAACCCTAAAAGACAAACTACCAAAACCCCCCTTCAAGTTTCGTTAATATTCCAAATATACCCAAAATTTTCTGTTACTACTGAAAGGACTAAAATAACTATTTACAATAAATTAACGTACTAAAAAGATTTAACACTGTGTTCCATAATCCTGCTTAACTATTTGTCGCTAAAAGTTTACCCATAAAATTTTGGTCACGCTAGTCACTAAACATTTAATTTGCTGCTAAAAGTTAGAAAATTTATCGGCGCTAAGAATAATATATTTTCACCGCTAAAATTTTTAAATAAATCGGAAAAATATCGGGGTGTTACATTCTCCCCCACTTATAAAAATTTCGTCCTCGAAATTTCACTTGCCTATAGTATCGAAGCACTACGCTTTCACTAGGTAACTCCCAAACGAAAGTGTACATGTCACCGAGTCTTACGCATGAGCTCCAAACATCAATGACAGCTTCGAACATTTCACTATAGTATATGATTTTGATTATAACCTAGGGTTTCATAATCCAAACAATCAGATATCCTTTCTCAACTTCGAAATATTTAGCCCATTTCTATAAGCACTCACACATTAATGCCTCGAATCAGACGATGTGACCAATATGCTTTCACTATGCACTCTGATACTAGCCACTACTAAGGTTCAACTAAGTCACTAAAGTCTTTCCTTAACTCTCTTGTTAAAACTTAGGCTTTCACTCACTTGCTTCTAAAGTCTACAGAATCATATAACCTAAGCTTGATCACCTGTTCACCTAGGTTCGAGTCTACAGAATCATATACCTATGCTCTGATACCAACTGTAACATCCCGGAATTTTCCGGAACGTTAGACACTCAATCTATCAATTCACTAAGACAAAACTCAATCAATCGATAAAACTAATGCAACAATCTATCAGAGCCACTATCTGTCAATCAAACTATACTCTCAATCAACTGTCGTAATTGAAATACCAAATCTAAGTCTAAGAAAATTAAACAAAGACGTTTCACCCACGCAGGGGTTCTAATGACTAAGACTGAAATTTAACTTCTCTTTCCCTTGCTCAAATTTATTCCACACCCAATGCGATCTATTGTTGGATATTACCTGCGGAAAGGAAGTCAAAGGGGAGTGAGCTTTTGAGAGCTCAGTAAGGTCGCTCAAACAAATAAAATTACGAAATAATTTACGAATACAAAACAATGATGGTTTTGTTCAAAGAAAACAATTTGATCAGATGTCAATATGATTTTCGGATGCGATGCAAACAATCAATCACAGATACACCGGCTAGTCCAATAAGGTACTAGCCCACACCAATACACCGGCTAGTCCGTTAAGGTACTAGCCCACACCAATACACTGGCTAGTCCATCAAGGTACTAGCCCACACCAATATCCTCCAACACACACCAACTCCCGCCAAACACACCAATGCAGAAACTCATGTCAATTAACAGAATGACAACAAATCGATAATGCAACATGTTGTTCAATGCTCGATGGACAATAAATATTGAGCACCGATAAGAGTTTCAACAAACGTTTTAAGGCTCAATGAAAGGTTCATATGGCAAACAATGCGACTTTATCAAAATAACAGAATCCAAAGAATAGCGATAACAATTCTGAAAAATATCTATGAGAACAAATAGAGGAAACTGGGTTTCAGAAGAAATCCCTTACCTCGGTCCAAGCTTAGCGATGCTAACTGACCTCGATCCAAAAGTCGTTGAATTAACCTAAATTGGCAAATTCATTTATTAGAAAAATAATCTACACTACTATACTATAAACCCTATTATCAACTACCCAAACGGCACTCACTTCTAACCCCAGAATGACGCAACTCAAAACGGTTCCCGCACACGGCCAACCTAGCCGAAAATCTTATACACTCCTTAATACGTAACGGTATCCCAAATTCATAATAAATTATAAGAAAATGCTTTTATAGCTTAAAACAGCATAACAAGTTAAAATATGAATTTTATGAATCTTTGAATATTTTCGAATTAAGATAATTTCCTTAAATACAATAAAATCTCATAAATTGCCCAAAGTACTTCCAGCTGCAATCTAAGTCCCATAATTTTTATATTAACTTGGAAATATGTATAAAAATTATAAAAATATAAATAAGAAATTAAAAGGCATTAAAACTATTTTTCAAATATTCATTTTCCTAAAAATAATGCGATATGGAAACCATAGCAAATCAACCCCAAAAATCATAAAACTTTTACTGAGTCTTTATTATACTATAAAAACATTACCCTAAGTTTTCCCAGAACATTTTCCGGGTTTAAGGTCCCCAAAAGAATTTTTACAATTTTAAGTTTACAGAAAATATTAAAAATACATATGATTTCAGAAAATTGTAAAACTTTACCAGAAATTCTATTATAATGTAAGGTACTATAGTCTAAAATTTCTTGTGCTAATGATAAGCGTGCACTAATATATGCGCGTGCCGAATTTAACGTCAACCTGTTACTCGATTCGTACATCCCTTTTTCTTCTTTCCTTCCGGCCATACTCAGAACACACACTCTTACACCACGGCTGTTCACTCCTCTCTATAGAAACTACACATACACATATACACTTACACTTTCATCCCTTCATTCACTCTAATAGAATCAAAATACTATCTCATCTCCCACAATTACTCACATTCAACCATTTACCTCACAGGACTCACTCAAACATTGATACGCAGTGCACTATTTCAGCTACTGCCGTGTATTCTTGTCCAATAGATCCACTAACTCCCTTCTTGTTGTTAAGCCACTCAATCCTACACAAATACACCATATAGATACAATAAACACCACACCCATTACCGCTACTGCCTAGTAGCTCCCTTTCTTGCAAAATTTACTCACACACATGAGCTCACAGTTCACCAGCACACACACCCAGCATACACATGCACTCAGGACACACTTGCATATCCCAAACTATACACACTAAAGACAACACTCACACACATGTTATGCAGACCATATACACCCACTTCTTTCCATCTCACCCCTGTAATAACACTCACCCACACACCTTAGTTCTCAATCCCCATTCAGCCCTCACACAGGTTATACAACACCTCACATTTGCTCCAAAGTGCACCGCATACACTCACATCACCGCATACACTCACATCAGGCGCACAAAACCCACAAAAAACACCCAGCTGTCATCACGGCAGCCCCCACCTTGCATGCCGCATACACAACATACGCACTCCCAGCATACTTATGGAGACACACACACGGTTTACACCTGCTCTTTGTACACAATATACACTCATTCGCACCCATGAACATCCACTAAATTCACACACAAAAGATAATGGCCATGGCAGTCTTGAACCCTTCCCTTCACCCTCACAAAGCACTGTAAATGGTAACTATGGCAGCCCATCTTCTCTCCTTTCCATTACACTAACATATATACAGCACATAAGCGACCACAAACACCACTGAATTCACGCCAAAAAGGTACGGCCATGGCAATGACTCGTCCCTGCACATATACACGGATCTGCAAACAACAAAACACGCGGCACCTAAGCTCCCTACTCACACACATAAGCACACTACGCAGCCACCATGGCTGCCCTCACTTCACGCACACTCTGTAACGTACCGGGATAGAACCCAAGACCAAACGCAGCCGTTAAGTGCTTTTTTCCGTTTATAATTGATAATTAGCAACATTTGTTTCAATTTGTAACCACCCTCTCCATATAAGAGGTGTGAATCTCTTACTGAAGGATATGGAAAAATGTGAAATGCAATGACCAAGGCCTCTTTCTCTCTCTAAACTGTTTCTGTCTCTTTCTCTCTCTAGAAAATTCTCTCTTCTCCTCTCGTTTCTGTCTTCCATTTCTGTCTCCTCTCATCTCTGATTGCAATTCTTCACCATTAATCCCAAATCTCTCGAGATAGCAGCTATGGCAGTAGTGTCTCGGGCTCGATACGCTACAATTGGTATCAGAGCCTCTTAATTGGGGCCTGAACTAGTCGCTAGCTGTAGGAATTTCTTCTTAACCTCACCATTTCCAAAATTCTTGTAAGAGCCTCATTCCATGAAGAACAATCAGTTCATTGTAACTGAGATGCATGAACTCCAGGAAGTAATAGAAAATCGATTTGCGGCATACGACGTAAGGATGAGTTCAGTCGAAGCTACTATGGGGAACCTTCAACGGAGCAACTCTGCCTTGCTCCAGAGTTTCACAGAATTCAAGTTTCAGTTAAGAAATTGCATGGCACAGATCAACTCCACCTTAGAACTTCCACCGCATCAAGATCGAGGTGAATTTAACCAAAGCCAATTCCATTATAAGCCTCCTGTTAATTACAGTTCCTCCACTCAAGCTAGACACGAAGACTGGGAGCACAATCATCCATCATACGATCTGCAACACGGCTCCTTTGAGGCTACGTTTGGTGACTTACGGCTCATTAATGCATCAGATTACATGGATATGCAAAACTCTACTCCTCAATCAAATGCGAAGTTAAACGCAACCAGCACGCAGTCGGCGAATCATGCAAAGACGAGCGAAATGCAGTACTCTGTGGAGCATCTACAAGGTACACCACCTCCTATCATTCAGTGTCACAATTATACCACAGAATATCTAATGGAGCTAGATAAAGAAGAGGATCAATTCATTGATGCTCTACGCTGCTGTGAGATCGAATGCCGAATTCAAGGTCGAAATATGACGGAAGAAGATATTTGGCAGATTGAGCAATCACATGATATTTCATTGATGAACCTTTTCTCGTATCGACAACAAATGTCATCCGTTTGTAAATATGTGGATGATTTTCTACTACTTAGGTCTTGGGTTTCAATTTATTTAGGACGAGAAAGTCCTGAAGAAATCAATGTCAAATGTTTTGTTGATGGTCTCAAGGCCGAAATCAAAGATCTGGTGTATAAATGGAGTCCTTTGACCTTATCAACAGCCATTTTTGTGGCCAAATACGGGGAAACTGCTTGTGAAGCCAAGGTGTTTGACGAAAGGTCCAAAAGAATGCTCACTAGCGATTGCTCATTAATTTGCGTTCCTGAATCAACATCTCAGACTACGGAAAGGACAAATGATTCAGTACACCGTACGGCAGCAGACAGAGATGTATCGAAAGCGCGAGAATACTCACCGAGTATTGAAGATGGTGATTATCTTGTTTTTCCTGGAGGTGGTACTCAATTTAAGGATGGAGCTAATCATTATCTTGACTATGTAGAGAAGACACTGCCAATTACTGACTGGGTGAGGCACGCAAAAGTTGAACTAGATGTTGGTTGTGGTGATGCTAGCTTTGGTGGCTATTTGCTGGACAAGGACGACTCTATTACCTTGTCATTTGCTCTAAGGGATGTGCATGCAACTCAAATACAGGTTCACTGTGGTGCAGATGGTGGAAAACCATTAATAGAACTCAACAGGATTCTTAGGAATGCCATTAGCTGCGTTGATATTAGATACAGGGAAATGGGTGTTGATATTAGATCAGGTCATTTTGCTGAATCTGGCATTCTGAAGGGCAAAGGTCGGCATGCTGCTTTGAGGGACTGCATTGAGCATCTCAAGTTAAAGTTCGTAGTTAGTACAGTTCCTGGGGCAAAATTACTTGTCATTTCCCAATTTGGTGGTAGAATCAAGCGGCTTCAAGGACCCCTAACTACGTTTGTGTTTGATCCGGGTGGAGAAACTTAAAGGCTAAATGATGGGCAGCTTGGGTTCCCATCCTTGAGGACAAGGATGATTTCAAGGGGTTGGGAATGTAACGTACCGGGATAGAACCCAAGACCAAACGCAGCCGTTAAGTGCTTTCTTCCGTTTATAATTGATAATTAGCAACATTTGTTTCAATTTGTAACCACCCTCTCCATATAAGAGGTGTGAATCTCTTACTGAAGGATATGAAAAATGTGAAATGCAATGACCAAGGCCTCTTTCTCTCTCTAAGCTGTTTCTGTTCTCTCTAGAAAATTCTCTCTTCTCCTCTCGTTTCTGTCTTCCACTTCTGTCTCCTCTCATCTCTGATTGCAATTCTTCACCATTAATCCCAAATCTCTCGAGATAGCAGCTATGGCAGTAGTGTCTCGGGCTCGATACGCTACACACTCACAAACTCTCTCGGCAGATCCCAAAACACACACATAATTCAAACGTACAACCCACATGATCTCACGGTTCTCTCATGCATCACTGAGTCACTCCTGAAAACCCACGGCAAACTTATTCTCATGGCCATACACCCAGATCCCTTCCCCCACAACAATTCACGGAGTAAACTAAAGGGAAAATAAGGGTTAAAAACTTACCAGAAAAACATAGCCGGAAAACTCTTCCTTCGATCCCTTCTCTTCTCTCCCTGCCGTGCTCTTCTCTGAGAATCTCCAACCAGAGAACAAGATGTGGGGGAAACGGCCGCCGTAAAGTATGTGAGAATATATATAAAACCCTAAAAGACAAACTACCAAAACCCCCCTTCAAGTTTCGTTAATATTCCAAATATACCCAAAATTTTCTGTTACTACTGAAAGGACTAAAATAACTATTTACAATAAATTAACGTACTAAAAAGATTTAACACTGTGTTCCATAATCCCGCTTAACTATTTGTCGCTAAAAGTTTACCCATAAAATTTTGGTCACGCTAGTCACTAAACATTTAATTTGCTGCTAAAAGTTAGAAAATTTATCGGCGCTAAGAATAATATATTTTCACCGCTAAAATTTTTAAATAAATCGGAAAAATATCGGGGTGTTACATTTCATTTGTAACGACCCGGTCCACGGCCCCACCACAGGGCATTGCCTCCCTCAAAAGGGCTAGCCAAGTAGGTACTTATGAGTTCATAGGCAGGGTCTTATAAGGCCAATCGCAAACTCTCTCACAACCGATGTGGGATATTACAATCTCCCCACCTTATTCCTTAGCGTCCTCGCTAAGGCTCGATCACACATAGCCCAGAACTTTCCTCTCTAGCCAATGTGGGATATACCCGGCTCACCCTTCGTTGCCCCAACCATCCTCTTGATGTGGGATATACCCGGGCTTGCCTTCGTTTCCCCCAACCATCGGCAACCCGACTGGATGGCCCAACCCGAGCTTTCGAGAGTCGGCTCTGATACCATTTGTAACGACCCGGTCCACGGCCCCACCACAGGGCATTGCCTCCCTCAAAAGGGCTAGCCAAGTAGGTACTTATGAGTTCATAGGCAGGGTCTTATAAGGCCAATCGCAAACTCTCTCACAACCGATGTGGGATATTACAGCTATATTCACAACATTTATAAAATCTAGAGCAGAATAAAATGTATTAAATTGCCTAATATATACTGCATATTCTTCATTGTCTTCAGTAAAAGCAGAGTAAAAAGTAGGATTTGCAGGTCTATCACTCATGATAATTGATAAGAAGGGGCTACTTGCTCTGGGTTACTTCACATTCTCCTTTACTAGGTGATTATCTCTTCAAAGCCAAGGAAAGTTAGGCTCTGATACCAAAATGGGGGGGGGGTTTGGCCAGAAAACAAAGAGTCCCCGGTTAGACCGTGATCCATGGTGGATAAAAGTGTAATATTGATAAAAGCAAGGCGAAATAGAGGGATGATTCAGAGAGGATGTCACGCCCCGACTCGGAGGCGGACCTACACGTACTATTTCAAAATATTCCTGCTTACTAGAAATATAATACCCAAAGAATTTTACCAAGAACATAACCTCAAAATGATAATCAGAGCTCTAAATGTATCAAAGTCTAATAAATGCAGCGGAAATCTAATAACAATAGTCACTTCCCAAACATTGGGGTACCAAAAGTCACTAAATGAAAAACTATTACATGGTTCTTATTTCAAAGCTACTAAGAAAATTATCAATTAAAGTTCACTCAAAGCTTAAGCATAATGCTATTAACTCCTCTAAACCGTCTCAGCTTAATTACCTGAAATGGGGAGAGAAAGGGGGTGAGCACAAAGCCCAGTAAAGATTACACGCACACACCCACAGAGTACAACGCTGGTATCCAATAATGTATAGCTGAGTCCAAACAAAGCATATGAAAACGAAAGTGCAAAGACGATTGCAAAATCTGAGCACGACCAATAATCTCATTCCGGGATATTCCAATCCGTCAAATATCAAGTCAAAGTCAAATGAACACAGTCAAAAAATTGAACTAATTATCAAATACGATACAATCACGTAATACGTGACTGTAAAGCACGTTAACCTAAGCACGTGAAGGTTCTAAGTTCAAAGTTGCATACCGGTAGCAATTGCCATATCATGTCATGGCATCACGTTAACCTAAGCACGTGAAGGTTCTAAAATATCAGTTCAATTCAAAAGGCCGAACGGACATAAAAGTATCTCACGGTTATACTAGTCGCAAAAGTATCAAAACTTGCATTTCAATAAGGACGACATAACGATTTCAGAAACTACTCGATATTATACTCGAATCGAAGAGGACGAAAAGACGAATTTAACAGAAGTAGAATTGCTTGAATCTGAGTTCGTACGGTTCCAGAAATTTTAAATAACGACATATGGGAAAAAAGGTTAACAAAATGTGTGCACCATTCAAAATTGGACACGTGGCAATGCCATTGTCAAATTGCACAGCCACGTCTCCTCAAAAACTCCTTTCAGTTACTTTTCACAATTCTTTTGTAATGTTTGCACTGCCACAGCCAAGTTGGTACTGGGCACTTGTACCGTTGTAGAATAAAAAGAAAGGGAAACGGTTGCACTGCCACGACCAAGTTGAAAACGTAAAAGCAGTAGGCAAACAGCAGCTTGAAACGACAGACATCACAGTAACCAAGGCATGAAAATTTTAGAATTGCTGTACCATCACGATACAAAAATAACACAGTGAACGGATAAATTATAATTTTGACGAACGATACATTCTATCGTAATTCAGAATCAAAGTAACAAAATTGATCGATGGAATAACGATAACGAGATGGATCTGTACATGAGACCCTTACCTCAAATCTACGATAATCTTCACCCAAATTGCGTATACTTCCGAAAATCTCAAAACCTAAATATTATAATTAACCCACTTACGTTAAAATCTTAACAAGCACAATTCTAATATGATTTAATTCATCCTTATAATCCAAAGTGGGTTCAAGATTCTTACCAATTGTAAGTAGAAGGTTGAAATCCTCAAGCCCTAATTTTCTGTTTTTTTCTCTTCTCTCTGAAAGACTAGACTCAATTTAACGATAAAACACAAACTAACTAGTCTTTTTATCTCTCTAAACTTAGTAAATTACTCCAAAGGCCCCTAAAGATATGTTACTTATTCAAAACGAATTCCAAAATATTATTAAAACTTCAAAAGTAGCCCAAGAATTAAAATAATTAATTATATATTATTTTGGGGTCTTACAGAGGATATCGCAAAAACTTAAGTGCAGAGAGAGTCTGTATTAAAATTTTTATTTTTCAAAATTTCAGGATGCTGGGTAGGTTCTAACTAGATTAAATCTCAGGATGCTAGGTTGAACTACCAAAGTTCTCTCTTTAGGAAAAAACTCAGGGCACGCGTTAGTCTGCGGGTTTTCAACGCCATCACTCGGCAAATAACCCTATACGACTCGCTCCCACTGTTGTTTAACACCCATTAAGAGGACTCTGGAGGTCCGTTTAGAAGCATAATCGATTTAAAATCTGGCGAAAGCCTGGAGTAAGCATAATCATTTTTAAAACAAAATTATTTAAAAAGAGTCTCTCATTCCCAAGTAAATGCCATATGATCCCTAATCAAGACTATATTAAGTTGTTTTTAGTCATATTAGACTTTGAGATAACTCGTTTCAGTTCATAGAATGCTTTTCACCTTAGAGCGTTTTCACCCTATAATAATAAACAAGTTAAAGGAGTAAGAGACTTACTTGAAAATAAAGCTGGTAAGATCTTGAACTGAGAATTGAGAAGTTTATAGTGAAAGGTATGAGTGATAATCTAGATATAATCAGTGTTTTCAAGTAAACACTGATTATGAATATTGATTACTTTCTTTGTATTTACCGCTAGCATATCTACATATTCTTTCTTCCTTTTTATTACTATATTTATTAGGTTTGCAGTATAAGACTGCTCCCCATCCGTCTTTGCATCCATCTGTTTGGACTATCAGATAATCTGTATCTAAGGGTAGATATAGGTCTGGTAATTGTTTAGATACAGATGATTTCAAAATGCACATTAAAGATTTAACAGAATTAAAAGTAATTAGACCTAAGCATTTGCTTCATGTCTTGCGTTTACTACTTGTTTTAAAAATTCTAGTCTTCTATTAACATTTTTATCATAATAAGTGTCTTTATTTGTATTTTGTTCTCTAGGTTTGATAATATCTATATTATATTTTTGTTTTAAGCATTTTACGCATGCTTCTTTATAACATAATTCACATTTACATCTTACTTTAATTGCCGGATACCAAGTGCATATATAGCATGGTGTTGTGTCTATACCTTTTTCTATTTCCCATTGATGTATACATTCTTCTTCTAATGCTAATTGGTTAGCTAAGGGTTTAAACCTGTACTAAGGCAAGATTTAATAATCTTATAATTACGAGAATACAAGTTAATCATTATAATAAACTAGTTGAAACTAATGCTATTATAGATATGAGATGTACTATAACAGTTATAGACCCTAGTCTAACCAATCCTTCTTATCTTAAAACATTCGAAATGTAACATCCCGGAATTTCCGGAACGTTAACACTCAATCCATCAATCACTTAATCATAAAATCCTCAACTCAAACAAAATAAATACTACCAATCTGTCAGAGCAACTAATCCATCGACTTAATCATAGTTGAAACATCAAGTCCAAACTAACAATTCTAAATAATAATAATGACCCACGCAGGGGTTCTAATGACTAATACTAAACTTAGATTCACTTGTCCGCCTGTCTCTAGTCCAGTTTCAAGTAATCTAACGCTGTTCACTACCTGCAGAAGGGAAGTCGAAGGGGAGTGAGCTTTTGAGAGCCCAGTAAGGTCGCACAGAGATTTAAAAATAAGAAACGATACGGACGATTTTTCATATAAAACTTTTGAAGAGTATTTTCAATGAAATACAACACTTAGACATAGATGAACAAAACGAACGATTTTACATTCAAGTCCAATAACGACTTTTTCAAATGATTTTTGCTTTCGATGAAATCACTACAATACGATATAAACATAGAGATGAGTATTCAACTCAATCCCTTATATAATAGTCATTTGAAACACTTCGGATATAATAAAGCATGAATGGTTAATATTCAAAACAGTTCAAGTGTAATAAAACATAAATAGGAAACATTGAACATGAGTAGTACAGAAGCAAAGCCACCCCGGCAGTGCTCGATCGCTTTACATATGCATATGTACACTGACTAGTCCATCTAGGTACTAGTTAAACCCATCCAGCAGACCATCCTTATAACGCCAACAATACAGACCATCCTTATGGCTCCCAAGTTACTAACTCATGTCAACATTGAGAAACAATAAATAACTTTCAAAACATTTTATGATAATTGAATCGATAAAACAGATGAGAGTAAACAATTTAAGAATTCCAAACGATCGCTTAAGGTTCAAGTTAGGCTTTCATGGACAGTTTCAAAACAACTTTTATATCAGCATAAAATCGAATCAATTTAGTTTGTAAAACTGTTCTATAAGCATTTGAAAACAGAATAACGAAATGGGGTTCGGATAGAAATCCCTTACCTCGGTCCAAGCTAAGCGATGCTATCAATCCTCGATCAATATTTTTTGAATAACCTATATTGGCAATCCACTTGTTAGAACGTAATCTATACTAATATGCTATAAACCTAGTATAAACTACCCAAACGGCGCTCGCCTCTAACCCCGGAATCACACAACTCAAAGCGCGTCTCGCACACGGCCAACCTAACCGAGAACCCGGTACACTCTTTAATGCGTAACCGTATTCTAAATTTATTATAAACTAAAATAAAACACTTGTATAGCTTAAAACATTATAATAAGTCAAAATATGAATTTTCTGAATTTTTGAATATTTTCGAATTAAAATAATTTCTTTAAATACAATAAAAACCCAATAATTGCCATAATTACTTCCAGCTGGAAAATAAGTCCTATAATTTTTATTCGAACCTTAAAATATATATAAAAGTTATATAAATTGAAATCAGAATTTAAAAGACATTAAAACTATTTTTAAATTATTCGTTTTGCTAAAAATAATGCGATACGGAAACCATAGTAAATCAACCCCAAAAATCATAAAAATTTTACTGAGTCTTTATTATACCATAAAGACATTACTATAATTTTTCCCAAAACATTTTCTGGGTTTAAGGTCTCCAAAACAATTTTACAAATCTGAAATTACAGAAAATACTAAAAATTCATACGATATCAGAAAATTATGAAAATTTTCCAACAATTCTAATATTGTATAACGTATTATACTGCAAATTTTTACCTGCTAACGATAAGCGTGCGTTAACATATGCACGTGCCGAACCTAACGCTAACCCGTTACTCACAAACACACTCGCCTATACACTTATCCGTGTACCCAGCTCACACCCACACATATACACATCACTCACTCACTGCCTCACTCTCACGGCACACATATACAAATAGCCTCACACACATTATTGGCATTAGATACACATAATTCCTTTTTACCAACTTCCATCTTCTTCTTCTTCTTCTTTTCCAACATCCACTTCATTCATGCATAAATACAGCAGCCATGTACCTGTGATTCATACACACTCCCACAAACACCTCACAGCCATAATCAATTAAACCCATTACACACACACATTATACTTGATATAGCAGCCGTGTAGCACCCTTTTCATCCTCATTACACACACAGAAACACACTTTCATTCCATGCCAAACAGCCTGTCACACCCAAACGACCACCCCTCTTCACTGCACACACCTTTCTTCCTTCCACAAACTCACACACAAAGCACATGCTACCCGCACAAAGTGCTGTCTTCATGGCAGCCCCATCCAGAGAATTAAAATCCTAGCTGTTCAAACTCGGCTCCAATAAATCCCCTGCTTCACCTCCCACACGCTCGAACACAACACACATTCACTCACTCAGCTACATACCCGTATGCACCCTCGCAGACACATATACAATACCCTACAAACAATCGTACACACTACATGCAAAACCCACACCATGCCGCAACCGAACAATCCATTCGCTGTCCATGGGGCTGTTTTGGCAGCCCCTTCTCTTCTCCTCAATTACAACACGCACACACATATGTACTCACCACAGAGATCCCTCTCTGGCGTACATAGAGATACCAAAATCCCAGCCCCCTTATTCCCATACAAAAATTAATAAATTGAGAGAAAAAGAGCTAGAAACGTTACCGAAAAAATTGTCAAAATTCGCCGGAAATCTGACCCGTCAGCCTTCTCTCCCTCTCTCTCTTTCTGTCTTTCTTTCTCTAAGCCGATCGTGTATAAGTGGGTGTTGGACGGCTGCTCTAGTGTATGCAATTATATATATATAACCCTAAAAGACAAACTACCAAAACCCCCCTTCAAGTTTCGTTAATTATTCCAAATATACCAAAAATTTTCTGTTACTACGGAAAGGACTAAAATAACTATTTACAATAAATTAGCGTATTAAAAAATTTAACGCAGTGATCCATAATCCCGCTTAACTATTTGTCGCTAAAAGTCAATAAATAAAAATATCAACGCTAACTGAAAGAAAATTCGTCGCTAAAGTTTCTAATCAGATCAGAAAAAGTATCGGGTTGTTACACGAAACACCAATAACTGGTCTGAACTGAAGAAGAGGATGCCATCTGAAAGGAAAATCAAGAAACTGTCTTTATTCTACTGCTATTTGTCTATGGTTATCTTAAGATAAAATTTTTCTAGATAATAAATCGGCAATAGAATTGTCTATTCCTTTTATGTGTTGCCATTCTATTTTATCTATTCTATAATTACTTAAATAAGTTAAAAACTTTAACCGTCATTAATAGCATCTAAACTTGGATTAAGCTGAACTTCATTGACTTTGATTCAGATTTTCATTCTCGTCAAAAGCCTAATTATGACTATATGGACTTTTAATGAATATTTTATATATTTGTCAAGTTACTTAATTGCAAGAAAAATTCAAAGTTAAAAGTCACTTTTGATATTAGTGCCTTATATGTGGCACACTGATTGTTACATTCGACCTGGTATAATCACAAAATGGGGGGGGGGGGGTTTGGCCGGAAAACAAAGAGTCCCCGGTTAGACCGTGATCCATGGTGGATAAAAGTGTAATATTGATAAAAGCAAGGCGGAATAGAGGGATGATTCAGAGAGGATATGGCAAAAACTTAACTGCAGAGAGAGTCTGTATTAAAATTTTTATTTTTCAAAATTTCAAGATGCTGGGTAGGTTCTAACTAGATTAAATCTCAGGATGCTAGGTTGAACTACCAAAGTTCTCTCTTTAGGAAAAAAACTTAGGGCACGCGTTAGTCTGCAGGTTTTCAACGCCATCACTCGGCAAATAACCCTATACGACTCGCTCCCACTGTTGTTTAAAACCCATTAAGAGGACTCTGGAGGTCCGTTTAGAAGCATAATCGATTTAAAATCTGGCAAAAGCCTGGAGTAAGCATAATCATTTTTAAAACAAAATTATTTAAAAAGAGTCTCTCTTTCCCAAGTAAATGCCATATGATCTCTAATCAAGACTATATTAAGTTTTTTTTAGTCATATTAGACTTTGAGATAACCCGTTTCAGTTCATAGAATGCTTTTCACCTTAGAGCGTTTTCAACCCATAATAATAAACAAGTTAAAGGAGTAAGAGACTTACTTGAAAATAAAGCTGCTAAGATCTTGAACTGAGAATTGAGAAGTTTATAGTGAAAGGTATGATCGCATAGAGAAAGCAGAGAGATTTGAGAGAAGGAGTGCTTGATTGATAATGAAAATTCGTCTCCTTGTACAAATGAATCTGCCTCTTTAAATGGGCAGAAGAAAGCTATCTACAAGCATCTACATGATTGCCTAAGTTTTACATGTGTACTACTGGACGAAACCACATATGTATATATATACATATATATATATATATATATATATATATATATATATATATATATATATGTATATGGGGAAAACGAATATAAGGCTAGCCTCACGCAACTTGCGTGAGGCTAGCGGCAAATACTACGTAGTTTCATTAAAAAAATGAAGTCAGATGTTAGTCATTTTTTCACTCTCTCTCCCCTCTCACACCCCCTTCCTTTTTCCTCTCCATCTCTCTGTCGCAGCCTAGCAGCAACCACCGCCCAACCTTCCCCAATCACCACCCCAACCATCACCAATCCCAGCCACCGTCACCAATCACCGCCCCAACCACCGCCCAACCTTCCCCAATCACCGCCCCAACCATCACCAATCCCGGCTACCATCACCAATCCCGGCCACCATCACGCCCACCAACACCCATCCTGCTGCCGCGACATTACAAGAAACCCACCACCCAACCTTCCTGTGCCGGCTACCATCACCAATCCTGGCCACCATCACGCCCACCGACACCTATCCTGCTACCGCGACAGTACATCGCCAACACCACAGACAAACACCGTCACAAGCCACTGTAACCTGCACCATCACACCCATCATCTCCAAAGCAGAAACCCACCTTCCACCGTCACAAGCCACTGTAGCCACCACAGCTAGAACAGGCTTCTTCTTCCCATTACCCCCACGCCCACGTACCATCACAAGCCATCGCCTCATTGTAGAAACCCAGCACTGCCGCCGGCCACTTCACAGAGCCAAGCAGCACCTTATAGCTTGAAGGCTAGCCTTCGTCGCCGGCCACTTCAAAATCCAGCCACCGTCACTAGCCGCAGTAGCCAATCACCGCCTCAATCTTGGATTTTAAAAATTGAAAACCATATTTCTGAATTTTGAATTAGATTTCGTAGATTATAATCTTCGTTGGATTTCTTAAATTGGGGATCTTCGAATTGGGATTCTTGTTTCAAACTAATCATGCCAGACTGGTGGAGGAAAATGGGTGGCCTCGATGGTTATATGTGGTATCGGCGGTGAAAATGGAGGGTCACCGGCAATGGAGTCTGGCCGGCGCCACCACGGATATGTGTTGGGGAAGTGGAGAGAAAAAAAAAAGAGAAAATTAGAGGCAGAGAGACAGGGAGGAGAGGAAAACCGGGGGAAGGGGGAGAGAGAAAAAAAAATTGAAAAACAAAACTTTGTTATGTTTTTTTGATCAAAACTACGTCGTTTTAGTCGCTAGCCTCACGCAACTTGCGTGAGGCTTGCCTTATATTCGCTTTATAGGGGAAAGCGAATATAAGGCTAGCCTCACGCAAGTTGCGTGAGGCTAGCGACTAAAACGACGTAGTTTTTGTCAAATAAACATAACCAATTTTTCTCTCTCTCTCTCTCTCTCTCTCTTTCTCTCCCTTCCCCCTGTTTTCCTCTCATCCTCGCCTCTTTGTCGCATGTCGCCGGCCGGCCCTAACACCAGAGTGTCTCAAGCCACCACACCGCACCACACCGGCACACCTACCATCACAAACCACCACCACCATACATAAAGCCACCATTGCCGATGCTCTTTCCAACCTGCCATACATGGAACCAACCTCCACCACCTCGTCCGAAAGTGAACTCCATCGTCGGCCAGCCTTCATTGGGCGACGACCCTCACAAAACTTTGCCGCAAATCAACTACTACCCGCACCATCACAATACACTACCACCATACAAAAACCCACCACTCCTGGCTTCATTCCCCCCGCCACATCACAGAACCAAGCAAGCTCAAAATTCATGGAGGATTAATATTCCAATCAATTTTTACTTGGTTTTAGAGTAAGCTGAATCCACACACCTTAATTTATTTCCTCCTTCATGTTTGTCTACAAGCTTACATTACATAAATCAAATGCAATATGAATACAACTATAAGCAAACCCAAATAACAGCTAAACCAAGTGTACCCAGATTGAAAATTAGCTAATTCTTAGGACAGTATAGCCAAATTGGATGGTAGAATTGCCGTTGGCATTGATGCTGGGCCAATTCTTACACTAATAATGTTGTCCTTTTAACATTCGCAAATAGATTAACGCTTACCATCAGGCGGTGGTGGGTTTTAATTACTGACCACAATCGATTGAATTTTACCCACATGAAATGTTCTTTTTTCCTCTCTCTCAACCAGGGACGGTGTGGATATTAGGATTTTGAATGGTGACTGTGATGGATTCTGGGATGGTGGCGGTGGTGAATTTCTTATGAGGTGGGGGATGGTTGGTTTTTGTGATGTGGCTGGGGGAAAAAGATGGGTGGTCTAACGTTTGCGGCAGGAATGGCCATTTACGGCGGCCGGTGATGGAGGTCGCTTGTGACGGTGGAAACTGTGGTGGTCGTCTATGGTGTTGGTGGTGTAAACTATTGCGGCAGGAAGATGGGTAATTTATGGCAAGGACGACGGGTTGCTAGGGCCTGCCTGCCTGCAACAGAAAGACGGGAAAGAGAGGAAAACAGGGGGAAGGGAGGGAGAGAGAGAAAAAAGAAAAAAAGAATTGGTCTTGTTTATTGACCAAAACTACGTCGTTTTAGTCACTAGCCTCACGCAACTTACGTGAGGCTAGCCTTATATTCGATTTCCCCATATATATATATATATATATATATATATATATATATATGTAGACCGTGTACCATAGTGGATAAAAGCATAGTACAGATAAAAGTACAGCGGAATAGAGAGATGATTCAGAGAGGACATGGCAAAAACTTTAAGGGCAGAGAGAGAGAGAGAGTCTGGGTTAAAAATCCTTAATTTTCAAAAGTTCAGGATGCATTCATTCTTTGAGTAAAATGGTCTAGATTTATAAAGTATCTAAGATGCCATTTATAAAGTATTTGTTCATATCTACTTCTATGGCTCCTATTATGGCTTGTTCACTAGAAAATTTGTCGTCTAGTATAGCTAGAAATACTTTTGCTCATGTGTCTCTTATAGTTAACCTTTTTATTCTTATAACAATCAAACCTATATGTGTTAAATTAAAATTTCCTTTGATTAATTCATTTTCAGAGTCCGGATGTATTAGATTAGCACTTGCTACAACTTCTCATATACATCTATTTTGTGTTAGATACAATACCGTGCTATATATGCACATGGTATCCAGCAATTAAAGTAAGATGTAAATGCGAGTTATGTTATAAAGAAGAATGCACAAAATGCATAAAACAAAAATATAACATAGATATTATCAAACCTAAAGAGCCAATTGCAAATAAAGACATTTATTATGATAAAAATGTTAATAGAAGATTAGAATTTTTAGAACAAAAGGTTATTCAAATAGAAGAAACCATTAATCAAAAACATACAGAAAAGTTAATCATAGGAGAAAATAAACATTTAATTCAAGATATTCAAGACTTTACATGATTGCCTATGGTTTACAGGTGAATTAGAGAGGACATGGCAAAAACTTTAAGGGCAGAGAGAGAGAGAGTCTGGGTTAAAAATCCTTACTTTTCAAAAGTTCAAGATTATGCTCTAAGGTGAAAAGCATTCTATGAACTGAAAAGGATTATCTCAAAGTCTAGTATGACTAAAAACAACTCAATATAGTCTTGATTAGAGATCATATGGCATTTACTTGGCCCAGAGAGACTCTGTTAACAAATTTTTGTTTTTGAAATGATTATGCTTACTCCAGGTTTTGGCCAGATTTTAAATCGATTATGCTTTTAAAACGAACTTTCAATGTTTTTCTTAAAGGTTTTAAACAAAAGTGGGAGCGAGTCTTTTAGGGTTATTTGCTGAGTGATGGCTTTGAAAACCCGTTGACTAACGCATGCCTTGAGTTTTTTTCCAAAGAGAAGAACTTTGGTAGTTCAACTTAGCATCCTGAGATTTAATCTAGTCGAAACCTATCCTGCATCCTGAACTTTTGAAAATTAAGGATTTTTAACCCTATTCGTGTTCTTATAAACATAGACTCCATAATAACAAACTTAAATGCATATTTAAAACATTTAGTAAAATTTTACGTATATTTTAAAGACATGGATAATAATAGTTATTATCATAATGAATACATAAGATTCAGAATTAGAAGACCAAATGTAGATAGGTTTAGGCTAATAACAGAAAGACATGAAGCAAATGCTTTGGAAAACATAACTGATCATATACATACAATACAGATAATTAGTAATGACAATAATAATATAGAAAATAGTATTGATGATAGTACTGATAGTAATGAAGATCATGACAGTATACACCTTCCAAGCTAATGACAGATAGAGATCTAAACTTAGAACCATATCAAGAACATTTTAATTTTGAAGACATGATTAATAATTTTAATCTTGATCAACAGACTACCTCAGATATTTTAGACACCTTTAATAAAATTTTTACAGCTCTAGAAACAATTGATTTTACAAACGATAGAATTAAACATTTTATAGATACAGACTCTATTACACTTTTATATAACCCATTATCCTTTTATATTAGATATTTTCTAAACTTAGACTTATTATTAGAAGATTTTGATATTTTCTTTCAACATCTTATTGGTTTTTATATACATTTAAAAGACCAACAGAATAATGCATTATATTATAGTGAGTTTCATAGACGAATTAGACAGATTGATGAACAAATAGCCTTAGAAAACTTAGGCGTCCCTACAGATATAATAAATAACTTAGAAACTCTACAATTAGAATCAGATAATGATTATGAAGATTATTTAAATTACAATAAAGACGATAATGATTATCCATGGGATGATGAAGCTCTGGCTAATCTAGACAACACTTTCGGAGGAATATAAATTTAATGTCCACAAAAAAATTAGAATATTTAAATCTTCAAACAGATACAAAGAGTATAAAAACAATTAGAGAAAATTTAGATTATATGAAATAAGTTTTTAAAAAATTTATAGAAAAATCAAAACAAAGTGAAACAAAGATAGAAGTTCTTCTAGAAAACTAAATAAACAATCTATAAAATATAAACATGAATTAGACAAATTTAAAATAATGATAGAAAAAATTAGAAAAACAAACAAATAAGTTAGAAGAAAATTTAAAACATTATTTTAAAATACAAGGATTAGAATATAAATGAATACTTCAATAAACTACGAAGAATATTCAAACTATAAACAAGTTATCATAGACGAAAACAGATACATAGCACCATCTGAAGGCATATCTAAAAATGTTGTAGGAACCCCGAATGATCTAATAAACAGAAAACAAAATAATATTATTATAATGTTACTGATAACATGTTTAGAAAAAATAAATAAATTAGAAATAAAAACAAATTATACAAAAGAAAAAGAGGTTAATATAGATATAGATAATTTGTGCAAAAAAATTAGATAATATAACTATAGACAAACCTAAAAAGAAGGTTAAAATACAAAACAATTTGAAATTTTTAGTCTATGATAAGAAATAATAGTCATATTCTAGGAAGAAGAAATATAGAAGATAGAAATAGAACATAAGTTTTAGCTACTGAAACAAGAAGACGTAATGAAAATACAATGGGAAATAGAGTTCTTAGACTTTTTATGTAACATCCCGGAATTTTCCGGAACGTTAACGCTCAATCGATCAGTTCACTAAGATAATAATTCCTCAATTCAACCAAATAATAGAAATCTGTCAGAGCAACTAATCCATCGACTTAATCATAGTTGAAACATCAAGTCCAAACTAACAATTCTAAATAACAATAATGACCCACGCAGGGGTTCTAATGACTAAGACTGAAATTTAACTTCTCTTTCCCTCGCTCGAATCTATTCCACACCCAATGCGATCTATTGTAGGATATTACCTGCGGAAAGGAAGTCAAAGGGGAGTGAGCTTTTGAGAGCTCAGTAAGGTCGCTCAAATAAAGAAACTACGAAACAATTACAGATGCAATTCATCAGGATTTTCAAAAAGAAGAATCATAACTAGTTCGATCAGACATCAATACGATTTTCAGATGCAATACAAACAATCGCGAATACAATAACATGAGCAAATGCAAAGCCACACATGCAGTGCAGGGTAATCACTTAGCAAAGCCACAAAGGCGATGCTCATTAACACTTTCCACCGGCTAGTCCATCAAGGCACTAGCCCACACCAATACACTGGCTAGTCCGTCAAGGCACTAGCCCACACCAATACACTGGCTAGTCCGTCAAGGCACTAGCCCACACCAATACACCAAATCCTCCAATATACACCAACTCCCGCCAAACACACCAATGCAGAAACTCATGTCAATTACAGAATGACAACAAATCGATAATGCAACATGTTATTCAATGCTCGATGGACAATAATTAATGAGCATCGATAAGAATTTCAATAAACGTTTTAAGGCTCAATCAAAGGTTCATATGGCAAACAATGCGACTTTATCAAAATAACAGAATCCAAAGAATAGCGATAACAATTCAAAAAAAATATCTGAGGACAAATAGAGGAAACTGGGTTTCAGAAGAAATCCCTTACCTCGGTCCAAGCTATGCACTGCTAAACAGCCTCGATCCAAATCCTTTGAATTAACCTAAATCGGGCAAATTAGTTATCAGAACAAAATTTACGCTACAATACTATAACCCTAATATCATATACCCCCACGTCTCACTTCTAACCCCGAAATCGCTCAACTCAAAACGCGCCTCGCACGTGGTCAACCTAACCGAGAACCCTGTACGATCCTGAACGCGTGTTGATATCCCAAAATTCAAAATAAATTAAAATAAAACACTTTTATAGCTTAAAACCTTATAAGAAGTCAGAATATGAATTTTCTGAATTTTTGAATATTTTTGAATTAAAAATAATATCCTTAAATACACTAAAAACTTATAAATTGTCATAACTGCTTCTAGCTGGAAATAAAGACTCATAATTTTTATACAAGCCTTAATATATGTATAAAAATTTTAGGAATAAAAATCAGGATTTTAAAAGGCGCTAAAACTATTTCTATATTTTTCGTTTGGCTAAAATCCAAGCGATACGAAAAATGATAATAAATCAACTCCAAAAATTATCAAACTTTTAATGGGTCTTTATTATGCTATAGAAACATTACTTTAATTTTTCCAAAACATTTTCATGGGTTTGAAGGCTCCAAAAGAGTTTTATATGTCTGAATTTAGAGAAAATATAATAAATACATACAATATCAGAAAAATATGAAATTTTCACAGAAACTATAATATTGTACTAAGACCCATCCTGTAAATTTTCAGAATTTTTGGACAACCGTACAATATCCAATAGCCACGTTGTACAACTGTTCATGCACAGTGTACCACCTTTGCTGTAGAGACCCATCACTGTTGAACCTCCTCCTCCTTCTCTGCTGTCCAAAACCCAGAAACAAACTCACTCACATGCCTGGGCCATTCATTCCCTATACACACATACATCTATACTACTTTCACTCATTCACATAAATTCCTCTCAATGAAACACACCAAAACTCACACAGGCCTATATATATATACACCCACATACACACACTAATTTACAACACCCATACATCTACACAACACCTTACAACTGTTCTTACCGATGCACTTCCTTCACTCATTCACATAAATTCCTCTCAATGAAACACACCAAAACTCACACAGGCTGTGCACTAAAGATTGACACACGCAGACACACATACACCACAAACTCACACACTGCACTCACCTTTTTACTCCCCATAATACACACACTAAAAACAAATCCATACTCTCCTGGGTCAAGACCATAAGATTCAAAATGTGTCCCTATGTCGCCAGTAAATTAATGGATTACTACTGCTGGCAGCCAAACCACTTTGCCGCGTACACATGATATACAGCAGCATTGACGAACATCTTCTTTTCCGGACCATGTGCTGTCAACAAGTCTTTTTGTGTGAAGATTGCCTCAGCTCTAACTAAAGACCTCTGCCCAAACCTTCTCTCCAAACCCAGAACCCACTGGCACCTACTCACCCACACACACCAATCCAGTTCGCATGCCTACAATTTACTACAAACCCACCTCAAAAGTGCTGCCCTACAGTGGTCTCCCTTCCCCTTCTCCCTCACTCACACAAGCCACAAGAATACACAAAGGAACACCAAAAATAAACACAGCCCCATACTCTCATCATACCCACGCAAAACAACTTGCACACCACCGTGCATCACGCACTATGGCTGTTCCATTTCATTGCTCATCTCGATAGGACCATGGCTGTGCCGGACCACAAACCACGGCAAACTCCATCCCTCCGTTACAACTCGCACCCATTTTCCGCCAATGCACACTACCGTAACCCACATACCCTATCCCACGATAAACACCCATCAAGCAAATCATGAAAATTTACCCTGCGAAAGTCCTTACAGACCCCATTTACAATGCATAAAATAGGAGAAATCAGCTAGAAGACTTACCGAACAAAAACAATCCGATCACCGAAAAAACTGCCTCTTCTCCAAGCCTTCTTTCTGTCTCTCTCTGAAACTCTCTCTTTCTCAGTCGTGCAAACCAGAGAAGATAAAAATGTGGGGTGGGCGGCTGCTCTAACAGACTCTTCTATATAATTAAACAAACCCTAAATTGGAAAACTACCAAAAAGCCCCTAAGCTCTCGTTAGTTATTCTAATTTTTACCCGGAACTTTTATTATCGCAAAGCGGTCCAAAATAAATATTAACGATACTTTGTGTTAGGAAAAAAAAATATATAGCGGTTGCTACATGACCCTGCTTACACTAATCGCACTAGGTGTTGTTAAATAAAAATATAAATAAAAAAAATATCGACGCTAAAAATATATTCGCCGCTAAAATTTCTAATTAGATCAGAAAAAGTATCGGGGTGTTACATTTTAGAACGCCATCAGCACCTATAGTTTCTTTAGAACAGATAATAGATATAGATAGACAAATTGAACAGTTTAGACAAAACCGACTAAATTTAATATCTCCACAATTATTATACCAACACCATTCCCAAGTAAGTCAAACAAGACTATTTATGCACTATAGAGAAACACAAAATAGATGTATAGGAGAAGATGTAGCAAGTGTTCATCTAATACATCCGGACTCTGAAAATGAATTAATCAGAGGAAATTTTAATTTAACACATATAGGTTTGATTGTCATAGGAATAAAATGGTTAACTAGAAGAGACACAGGAATAAAAGTATTTCTAGCTATGATAGACGACAGATTTTCTAGTGAACAAGCCATAATAGGAGCTATAGAAGTAGATATGAACAACAATGGTGGCATCTTTTACTGCGCACCAGATTTTTGTATAAATATTAGAAATTTTGCTAAAAACATTAAAATTAAGATAATGACAAAAGGATATGAAGATTTCCAACAAGGCAAAAACCTTTTAATTTGTACCACATTCATAGGAAAATTAACACAAAATAGTCAAGTTCGATATAAGTTGACTATAGAAGACACATCAAAATTTATCATAAATAGAGGAATTAGACTCCTACCACCTTATCGAATAGATCCGTTAGAAAATTCAGGCTCTATAAACCTCTCAATTCTTCGCTCAAGTACTTAGCTGCTTTCAAGTTAGTTTTTTTATTTCTTTAAACTTGTTTATTATTCTGGGGTGAAAACGCTCTAAGGTGAAAAGCATTCTATGAACTGAAAAGGATTATCTCAAAGTCTAGTATGACTAAAAACAACTCAATATAGTCTTGATTAGAGATCATATGGCATTTACTTGGCCCAGAGAGACTCTGTTAACAAATTTTTGTTTTCGAAATGATTATATATCTATATGTATATGTATATATATGTATATGTATATGTATATATATATATATATGTATATATATGTATATGTATATATATGTATATATATATATATGTATATATATATATATATGTATATGTATATATATGTATATGTATATGTACATATAGATATATATACATATAGATATATATATATATACATTGTGTATATATATATATATATATATAGATATATATATATATAGATATATATACATATACATATACATATATATACATATACATATACATATACACACATATACATACATATATGTAAATATGTATATATACATATATGTATATATACATATATATATATATATATATATATATGTATATATATATATACATGTATATATGTATATATCTGTATACATGTATATATGTATATATGTATATATATGTATGTATATATATGTATATATATGTATATCTATATATATATATATATATATATATATATATATATACATATATGTATATATATGTATGTATATATATATATATATGTATGTATATATGTATAGATATACATATATACATGTATATATATATATATACATGTATATATATATATATACATGTATATATATATATATACATGTATATATATATATATATGTATGTACATGTATATACATGTACATATATATATATATATGGGGTTCGATACACACCCACCGGTGGGAAAAATATTTTTTCCCACCCAATCGCCTGAAAGTCTACCGATTGCATAAAAAAAAAAAAAGACGGCTGGACTGGGCCATTTATGGCGAAAAAGGGCCAATGATTGGCATTGGGCCAATCGCACGGTCCAGCCATCGCACGGTCCAATTTTTTTTTTGTTTTTTCGGCCTTGCCTCCTCTCACCCTTTTTGGGCCATCGCACGGTCCATTTTTTTTTTGTTTTTTCGGCCTTGCCTCCTCTCACCCGAAGTAACCCCCACCTTGGCCCCACCCCTCTTCCCCCTCCCCACTTGTTTATTTCCCCCCCCTAGGCCCCCACCCCCCTCCCCACTTGTCCAAATTTTTTCCCAGACCCCCACCCCATTCCCCACTTGTCCAATTTTTTCCTTAGACCCCCACCCCCCCTTCGGCAGACCTCCCCCCCTCCAATGTGCTAGTTTGTCTTGGCCCCCCCCCCTCCCTCGGCTCACTTTTCTGCCTATAAAAACCCTCTTCCCCCGAATTATTTCTTACACTCTCATCAGTCTCCCTATCTCACCTACATAATCTCCACAACAATACGAGCAAAAAAAAATTTACGCTAGAAGATCGGTGGATAACCGCTAGAAGAAGATCGGTGGATTTCTTCGTCATTTTTTTCAAGTCAAAACAAGTAAGTATTTTGAATTTTCTTATAATTCAATGTTTATTTAAATTGTTGTTACGCTTAAATTGTTCTTACCATAGCCTAAAATTCGTGTTTAGGGCGTCAAAATTACGTTTTTACAAATCGGGGTATTACATTCGAAAGATTCGAAAATAGCGATTTTTTAGGCCGTCAAAATTATGATTTTTTACGAATTTATAAAAAATAGCTAGAGCTAGATTTTGCCAAAGTGCAAAAAAGAGACCCTAGTTATTTTTAAAAGATCTGTATCAGGTAAAAATTTCAGATTTTTTCAAATACTGGAAAGGGGTTAACTGATACGCGCAACCTTGTAACTTCGCAGTCTAATTTAAAATATCAAGCTAGCGCGGTTTCGCGCGAAATTTTTTTGAGAGCCCTAGGATGTTGGAAAGTTCCATTCCCCATGAATTCGGGCCATTCTGAAGCCGGTAGCAATTTTTTGCCGAACGGGCTTTTAAGCGCTCGATCCGGACACCGGTTCGGGATTTTTTTGACAAAAAATCCCTAAAATGCTTTTTAGACCAAGGATGAACTCAGCAACCTTAGAATAGCGTCTTAAAGCACTTTTGAGTTTTTTCCGATGCCAGGGGCATTTTGGTAATTCGCCGCCCGAGAGGGGTATTTTCGTAATTTTGCCCCTTTCAACTTTTTCGAGCGCCTTTTCAGTCCGTAAATGTAAGCACACCCTAGAGAAGGCGGCTAGGGTTATTAAGCGTTCGGAGTCGTTGGAAGTGAGGAATGGTTTTCATACATTAAAGTAATGATTTAATGACTATTGTTATTGCGTTGGTAAGCTAGGTTAACGATTCAGTTACAGTTTTGGAATGTAAATATTATGGACGCTAAGTTAATGTACGATTATATTTTGTTCTTACAGATATGGATTTCAACCCTGGACCTCATGATACATCAATCCTATACGATGACGATGACCACGTCGCGAGGCACGTATTTAACGGTGTCGATAGGGGTGTTTTGGAAACACGTCAAAGCACAAGTGGCCATTCCGAGTGGGTACTGAATGAGGAACAAATAGAACTACTGCGAGATCAAAATTTGACGGTGTTCACCGATTGCGGGATTTGGGCTCGGCACGACGATTGCCTTATATCTGCTCTAGTTGAACGATGGAGGGGCGAGACGAACTCATTTCACTTCCGGTTTGGTGAAATGACTATTACATTAGAGGACGTTGGATTTATACTTGGAATCCCATGTCACGGTAGACCCATTACTTCGGGTAATGGGTCTGCATCCATAGCGAAGATGGCTATGCAGTATTTTCCGGGAATTCCAAGGGAAGCTCTTACAACCAACGGCATAAAACTTAAATGGCTGAGAGAGCAGTACGGCGAGCTACCGGATGAATACACTCCTCATGATTTTTCGGTGTATACGAAGGCATTCCTTTTGTATATTATTGGATCTATATTACTTCCGACGCAAAAGAAAAACACGATGCATCCGAAGTATATGGTGTTCTTGGAGGATCTTGGGGAGGTATACTCGTATTCGTGGGGTTCAGCTGTCCTTGCGCACCTATATCGAGCATTGCACAAAGCTACGAGAAAGGGTGCCAAGTCCATTGCCGCCTGCATCACTCTGTTACAGGTTTGAGCATTAATATTCTTCGTTGACGTGCCAATATATTCGTGATTAATAACTAATTCCATATTATGTTTGCATTCACAGGTTTGGTCTTACGAGAGGCTACCCACGGGTCGTCCACAGCCCGTAGCTGATTCAGATGAGACGTGGCCTAGGGTGTGGGCTTGGGGGCCTAGGCCCAGACGGACTAAACGGGTAAACCCTCACCACAATCTAATGTTCTATCCGGGGGAACTAGATATGATGGATGCATCCCTGGTGACGTGGCAGCCATATGGGAAGGTGATGCATCGGTTGGATGAGACGTGTTGGCAACTGCCGGTGTCGTACGTGCTGGCAGGTTTGGTTCGGGTGCCACTTATTCATTTCGAAGTATGTGAGTTTCAGATGCCCGATCGAGCTATGAAGCAAGCTGGCTGTCCACAAGGGATTCCAAAACTCGCTGTAGACATGCGGCCATACAGGGGTGGTCGAGGGCCGAACTTCGAGGTGGCTAATGCCTTGATTTTGTTGGGTGACGAGGTGGATCAGTGGAATACCTGGCAGGAAACGTATGATAGCCTTGTATCGCTCAAGGACGACGGCACCAGTACTGAGGAATACTTACAGTGGTTTCTCAGGGTGACGCGCACGAGGGTGAATCGCCCTTCCGAAGTGAGGACGTCATCGTACGCGCCACGTGAGGTCTATGACCAGTTCTGGGCATTGAGCATTGTAAGTCAGCTTGAGTGTCGTTTCAATATTGATTTGCGCACCTTCTCGACCATGCCTGAAATGATGACGGTGATTTTTCTATGCATGTTTGTAGGTTGACAAGGGCACTGAGATGTTCAAGCAGCTCGAGCGGTTTGACTGGTATGTCGCGCATGCGCCTGACAGTTTCAAGAGCTCCGTTGAGTCGTACAAGACTGATCTTCACAACTTTGGTGTTGCGTACCGGGGTTACCAAGGGGAACCGTCTACTCGCTTGCCTCCTGACCCGTTCGGCTCTCAGCCCCAGCCCCAGAGTCAGGTGTGGGAGCCGTCTAGTGGCTTGCCTCCTGACGCGTACATCCCACAGCCCGAGAGTCAGGTGTGGGAGCCGTCTAGTGGCTTGCCTCCTGACGCGTACGGGTTTCAGCCCCAGAGTCAGGTGTGGGAGCCGTCTAGTGGCTTGCCTCCTGACACGTACGACTTTGTGCCCCAGAGTGAATTCTGGGAGCCGTCTAGTCGCTTGCCTCCTGACACGTACGACTCTCAGCGCCAGAGTCAGGTGACCCAAGTAGGAATCCAGGCCTCGCGCCCAAGAAACCGGTCGGATAAAGGACAAGCGACAAAGCCATTGGGGCGATGGAAGCGGGGTTGGATCGACCGGCACTACTTCGGGCCTGAGCCTGTCAACGATTCAACAGACTTTCCTCTTGGAACATTGCTAGGTCACACGGATGTGAGAATGTTGGCACCGGAGACAGATATTTCAAATTTTGTCATGAACGCTTATATAGATCTGCTCCGGATTAGAGAGCTACGTTATAACCATCGCGAAGATTTGAAGCTTAACATGTATCCCACTTATCTTGTCCCATTAATGGTGACCAGCATGAGGGAGTTCACAGAATCGAGGAGGCGAGGGGCAGGCATGGGTAAGTGGAAACCAGCTGGAAACTTGTTAGCCCTGTTGACCGCAGAGAATCAATGTCACGCTGCTCATGCGAACCTTGTCATGATGCCTTGCCATCACGAACACCACTGGTTCCTATTAGTTCTCTATCCAGCGAACAGAGCGGTCAACATATACGATAGCCTACGGGAGGACTCTCCCTTTCGGTCGCTGGCACAGACATACAGCGAGTACATCACTGCAGTGGTTAGTTTTTATCGGTTGACCTTGGCTCATAGTATATTCTTATCGTAACATATATTGATGACCTTTTTTAATTGTTGGATGCAGACTACTATCTTCTCGCTAGCGTGCCGAGATTATTCGGGGGAATCCATCACCAGGAATTCGACGGTAGATCCTTGGACGGTCGAGACGATACAGGACCGACCAAAGCAATATAACAGTCATGATTGCGGGATTTACGTCCTCAAGTACATGGACTACATTGCTCGCTCGGAGGTGCTCAGATATACGTCGTGGACAAGGAAGGCTGCCTTGACGTTTAGGTATAGGATAGCCTGGGAGCTGAAAAAAAATGAAGCTAGATGGCTTCATTACCATTATCCTAATTAGCGTGACTATGGTGCAATGAGCAAAGAACCCCTGAAAAAAATGTTCATAATTTTTTTATTGTTGCTACGAATTTGGCGATACAGTGTGCACCCATATTAATACATTATAGGATTTTCTGAAAAATTATTTGTCTCGATTTTCGCTTAAATTCATATATATGGCCTATTAGCGTGCCTAAGGGGCAATGAGCAAAATAGAAATGACAAAAAAAATTACTCAATTTTTCGGAAGCTATGAATTGGGCCCTAAAGTGTGCCCGAATAGGCCCTTCCTAGGAAAACCCAAAAAATAATGTGTCTCATTTTTCGCCGAAATTGTTACGAATGGGCTAACTAGCGTGCCTGAGGTGCAATGAGCAAAAAAGAAATGACAAAAAAAATTACTCAATTTTTCGGAAGCTATGAATTGGGCCCTAAAGTGTGCCCGAATAGGCCCTTCCTAGGAAAACCCAAAAAATAATGTGTCTCGTTTTTCGCCGAAATTGTTACGAATGGGCTAACTAGCGTGCCTGAGGTGCAATGAGCGAAAAAAAAGTGACAAAAAAAGTACAAGATTTTTCGGAAGAACAAACCAAATCACAAATTAAAGATTCAACAAACTAAATCACAAATTTAAACATTATAAACGTTATTCGTTATACAACTGAAACATTAACCCTAACACTCTTCATCATCATCGTCCTCCTCGACCATACTGCCAGGTGCAAGACCTAACGCTTTATAATGGTTTCTCTTGTCATGATCAGTCATCTTATTACACAACGCACACTTTCGCAATTTTTTTTGACCCGTTTCTTTTTCAATGGGATTCTTCATGCGTATTTCTCGTTTTCGCCCTTTTGTTTGAGAAATAATTGGATCAAAAATGTCGTCCTCCTCACCTTGCGTGCTAGTGCCGTCAATGACTGGCTGTTTGGCTCGATTGAATCTACCGGCTCGAGTCGTCCGAGTAGTCGGAGTGTCCCGTCTTTGTGGATCAGCCATCCTAAACTGTGCATGCTTAGCCGTATCCCGTGCGGCTGCTTCAACTTGATACTTGTACCCATCAAACGTTGACGCTGCATCCAATGATAAACTGTGCATGATGTTACAAAGGTGATTATATCGCAGCGGCTCAGATTGCTCGAAATCAACTGAAACATTGGGCACGTAAGGAATGTGACCGTGGACTCTATTGGCTTCCTTCGTCCACCGTTCCAAGATATACTGTTGAGGGATTTCACTAGCATTCTTCGAGATCAAAACCCTCAACGCGTGTCGACAAAGTATACCTTTATGCTCAAACAATTGACAGTTGCAATTTACCAACCCGGTGTCCATACATTTAGCCACGGTAAAATGTCTTCTGTTCCTCGGAGTCGACGAAGAGCACGGATTGGGAAAATTCGTCACGTTTGTCAAAGCATAAACCTTGAGATCTCTGGTGGAATACTCGTGCAACTTTGTCATGCCATATTGATTCGACTTTAGTAGTTCAACTTGAAACTGTCTAAACATTTCCTTGGTATAGACTTGAGCCGCATGAGCCTCCAAAGGTGAAAAGAGTAGTATGGCTCTTTCCTTGTAAGCCGTAGCCGCGTCGGCTTCTCTCTCACGGTACAATTGCCTATCAACGGCTTTCTGCATCTCCAGTACGAACTCCACTATACTTGAAGACTGGCTTACGTACCCATCAAAGAATGAATTCATAGCTTCGCTTCTCGAGGTCGTAGTCATTCCGGCTGCAAAAAACTTCTTGGTGTAGGCACCGACCCACTGTGTCTTGATCGCATACAACGATTGTAACCAGTCATGATTGTGCAAAGAGTAGTCATCCATTAACGTGGCCCACCTCTCCTCGAACACGTCTACCGTCAACGATTTCTTCACACATGTATTAAAGTCAGTCTTGAATTCCGGATGGTTTGCATATACATGGTGAAGCCGTTCGGGATATTTGTTGCTTATGTGCCACGTGCACAGGCCATGGTGAGTATCTGGAAGGACCTTAGCGATTGCATTTTTCATTGCCAGATCTTGGTCGGTGATGATGGTCTGTGGAGGAATACGATACATTGCTTGAAGCCACGTTTCAAATAACCACGTAAATGACTCCTCCGTCTCATCCCTAAGCAGGGCAAAGCCAAACGAGATTGACTGATAGTGGTGGTTCACCCCCGTGAACGGAGCAAAAGGCATAGAGTACTTATTGGTGCGGTATGTGGTGTCAAACGTCACAACATCCCCAAAATTTAGGTAAGCAGCTATAGAACGGGGGTCCGCCCAAAATATAGTACTAATGCGGTTCTCATCATCGAGTTGGATACTGTAGAAAAATCCAGAATTCTCACTCTGAAGGCACCTGAAGAGATCAATGGTAGCTTGAGCATCATTCCTACCGAAAGACTCTCTCTTCTGAGCACGAAGTTCATTTCGAAGGTCTACGTCGTTGAAACTCAACTTGTCAATCCCCCCAGCCTGGCCTGAGAAAACCCCCATCATCTTAGAAGGTGGAATTTTAGCGTCGGCCATTGTTGAAATCAGTTGTCTGTGTGCCGCGTAATTTCTCGGTGCTGATGAATTTGACCAATCATACTAGGGGTGCACAACTGATGATTATGGCTCAAGTCCATCCCGTCACAACCCAATGGTTTTCTTTTTTCCGGTGTACTGCATACACATGGGCCTTGCAGCCGGTACCCGGAAATGTGTCGCGTTTTCTTTGTCTTGTTGTCCCTTCGTCACTGATCTGAACGACCGGGGGTACATGCGGTGCTCCTCTATGACACTCAAATAACCTTGCACAAATTTGATCGGTATTCACCCGTTTTCTAGTCGTCTTAGTTCTAATACCGAAACCCATCATTTTCGAATATGCTCTGTAGTATGCTTCGACTTCGTCCAGTGTTTGAAAAACTTGATCCAAGTAAGGTGGATCAGAACCTTCACAAAAATTGCTTCCTCCAGTTGCATCCATATTTATACTGAAATCTAAAAAATAAAAATTATATCACTCTCAACAAGTCATAGAATTAAATAAAAGAAGAATAAAAATTATTTGCAGTGTAATTGTTGGAAAA
>JAVXUO010003186.1:0-24068 GCA_033065855.1 Escallonia rubra | reverse complement strand
GAGAAATTAGCGCGGCACACAGACAACTGATTTTTACAATGGCCGGGGCTAAAATTCCACCTTCTAAGATGATGGGGGTTTTCTCAAGCCAGGCTGGGGGGATTGACAAGTTGAGTTTCAACGACGTAGACCTTCGAAATGAATCGTGCTCAGAGAGAGTCTTTAGGTAGGAACGATGCTCAAGCTCAACTCAATATCTTCAGGTGCATTCAGAGTGATAATTCTGGATTTTTCTACAGTCCAACTGGATGATGAGAACCGCATTAGACACTATATTTTGGGCGGACCCCCGTTCTATAGCTGCTTACCAAAATTTTGGGGATGTTGTGACGTTTGACACCACATACCGCACCAATAAGTACTCTATGCCTTTTGCTCCGTTCACGGGGGTGAACCACCACTATCAGTCAATCTCGTTTGGCTTTGCCCTGCTTAGGGATGAGACGGAGGAGTCATTTACGTGGTTATTTGAAACGTGGCTTCAAGCAATGTATCGTATTCCTCCAAAGACCATCATCACCGACCAAGATCTGGCAATGAAAAATGCAATCGCTAAGGTCCTTCCAGATACTCACCATGGCCTGTGCACGTGGCACATAAGCAACAAATATCCCGAACGGCTTCACAATGTATATGCAAACCATCTGGAATTCAAGACTGACTTTAATACATGTGTGAAGAAATCGTTGACGGTAGACGTGTTCGAGGAGAGGTGGGCCACGTTAATGGATGACTACTCTTTGCACAATCATACGTGGTTACAATCGTTGTATGCGATCAAGACACAGTGGGTCGGTGCCTACACCAAGAAGTTTTTTGCAGCCGGAATGACTACGACCTCGAGAAGCGAAGCTATGAATTCATTCTTTGATGGGTACGTAAGCCAGTCTTCAAGTATAGTGGAGTTCGTACTAGAGATGCAGAAAGCCGTTGATAGGCAATTGTACCGTGAGAGAAAAGCCGACGCGGCTACAGCTTACAGAGAAAGAGCCATACTACTCTTTTCACCTTTGGAGGCTCATGCGGCTCAAGTCTATACCAAGGAAATGTTTAGACAGTTTCAAGATGAACTACTAAAGTCGAATCAATATGGCATGACAAAGTTGCACGAGTATTGCACCAGAGATCTCAAGGTTTATGCTTTGACAAACGTGACGAATTTTGCCAATCCGTGCTCTTCGTTGACTCCGAGGAACATAAGACATTTTACCGTGGCTAAATGTATGGACACCGGGTTGGTAAATTGCAACTGTCAATTGTTTGAGCATAAATGTATACTTTGTCGACACGCGTTGAGGGTTTTGAGCTCGAAGAATGCTAGTGAAATCCCTCAACAGTATATCTTGGAACGGTGGACGAAGGAAGCCAATAGAGTCCACGGTCACATTCTTTACGTGCCCAATGTTTCAGTTGATTTCAAGCAATCTGAGCCGCTGCGATATAATCACCTTTGTAACATCATGCACGGTTTATCATTGGATGCAGCGTCAACATTTGATGGGTACACGTATCAAGTTGAAGCAGCCGCATGGGATAAGGCTAAGCATGCACAGTTTAGGATGGCTGATCCAAAAAGACGGGACACTCCGACTACTCGGACGACTCCAGCCGGTAGATTCAATCGAGCCAAACAGCCAGTCATTGACGGCACTAGCATGCAAGGTGAGGAGGACGACATTTTTGATCCAATTATTTCTCAAACAAAAGGGCGAAAACAAGAAATACGCATGAAGAATCCGATTGAAAAAGAAACGGGTCAAAAAAAATTGCGAAAGTGTGCGTTGTGTAATAAGATGACTGATCATGACAAGAGAAACCATTATAAAGTGTTAGGTCTCGCACCTGGCAGTATGGTCGAGGAGGACGATGATGATGAAGAGTGTTAGGGTTAATGTTTCAGTTGTATAACGAATAACTTTTATAATGTTTAAATTTGTGATTTGGTTTGTTGAATCTTTAATTTGTGATTTGGTTTGTTGAATGAAAAATCTTGTAATTTTTTTTGTCACTTTTTTTTCGCTCATTGCACCTCAGGCACGCTAGTTAGCCCATTCGTAAGAATTTCGGCGAAAAACGAGACACATTATTTTTTCGATTTTCCTATGAATGGCCTATTCGGGCACACTTTAGGGCCCAATTCATAACTTCCGAAAAATCTTGTACTTTTTTTGTCACTTTTTTTTCGCTCATTGCACCTCAGGCACGCTAGTTATCCCATTCGTAAGAATTTCGGCGAAAAACGAGACACATTATTTTTTCGGTTTTCCTATGAAGGGCCTATTCGGGTACACTTTAGGGCCCAATTCATAACTTCAAAAAATCTTGTACTTTTTTTTGTCACTTTTTTTTCGCTCATTGCACCTCAGGCACGCTAGTTATCCCATTCGTAAGAATTTCGGCGAAAAACGAGACACATTATTTTTTCGGTTTTCCTATGAAGGGCCTATTCGGGTACACTTTAGGGTCCAATTCATAGCTTCCGAAAAATCTCGTAATTTTTTTTGTCACTTTTTGTTTGTTCATTGTACCTCAGGCACGCTAGTTAGCCCATTCGTAAGAATTTCGGCAAGATACGAGACACGTTATTTTTTGGGTTTTCCTATGGAAGGCCTATTCGGGCACACTTCAGGGCCCATTTCATAGCTTCCGAAAAATCTCGTAATTTTTTTTGTCAATTTTTTTTGTTCATTGCACCTGAGGCACGCTAGTTAGCCCATTCGTAAGAATTTCGGCAAAATACGAGACACGTCATTTTTTGAGTTTTCCTATGAAAGGCCTATTCGCGCACAATTTATCGCCCAATTCATAGCTTCTGAAAAATCTCGTAATTTTTTTTGTCATTTCTTTTTTGCTCATTGCCCCTTAGGCACGCTAATAGGCCATATATATGAATTTCGGCGAAAATCGAGACAAATAATTTTTTTGAAAATCCTATAATGTATTAATATTTGTGCACACTATATCGCCAAATTCATAGCAACAATAAAAAAATTATGTACATTTTTTTCAGGGGTTCTTTGCTCATTGCACCTTAGCCACTCTAGTTAGGATAATGGTAATTAAGGCGTCTAGCTTCATTCTTTTTCAGCTCCCAGGCTATCCTATACCTAAACGTCAAGGCAGCCTTCCTAGTCCACCATTTATATTTGAGCACCTCCGACCGAGCAATGTAGTCCATGTACTTGAGGACGTAAATCCCGCAATCGTGACTGTTATATTGCTTTGGTCGGTCCTGTATCATCTCGACCGTCCAAGGCTCTACCGTCGAATTCCTGGTGATGGATTCCCCCGAATAATCTCGGCACGCTAGCGAGAAGATAGTAGTCTGCATCCAACAATAAAAAAAGGTCATCAATATATGTTACAATAAGAATATACTATGAGCCAAGGTCAACCGATAAAAACTAACCACTGCAGTGATGTACTCACTGTATATCTGTGCCAGCGACCGAAAGGGAGAGTCCTCCCGTAGGCTATCGTATATGTTGACCGCTCTGTTCGCTGGATAGAGAACTAATAGGAACCAGTGGTGTTCATGATGGCAAGGTATCATGACAAGGTTCGCATGAGCAGCGTGACATTGATAGTCTGCGGTCAACAGGGCTAACAAGTTTCCAGCTGGTTTCCACTTACCCATGCCTGCCCCTCGCCTCCTCAATTATGTGAACTCCCTCATGCTGGTCACCATTAATGGGACAAGATAAGTGGGATACATGTTAAGCTTCAAATCTTCGCACTGGTTATAACGTAGCTCTCTAATCCGGAGCAGATCTATATAAGCGTTCATGACAAAATTTGAAATATTTGTCTCCGGTGCCAACATTCTCACATCCGCGTGACCTAGCAATGTTCCAAGAGGAAAGTCTGTTGAATCGACAGGCTCAGGCCCGAAGTAGTGCCGGTCGATCCAATCCCGCTTCCATCGCCTCAATGGCTTTGTCGCTTGTCCTTTATCCGACCGGATGCTTGGGCACGAGGCCTGGATTCTTAATTCGGTCACCTGACTCTGGCGCTGAGAGTCGAACGTGTCAGGAGGCAAGCGACTAGACGGCTCCCAGAATTCCCTCTGCGGCAAAGACGCGTCAGGAGGCAAGCGACTAGACAGCTCCCACACCCAATTCTGGGGCTGAGAGCCGTACGCGTCAGGAGGCAAACGACTAGACGACTCCCACACCTGACTCTGGGGCTGAAACCCGTACGCGTCAGGAGGCAAGCCACTAGACGGCTCCCACACCTGACTCTCGGGCTGAGAGCCGTACGCGTCAGGAGGCAAGCCACTAGACGGCTCCCACACCTGACTCTGGGGCTGGGGCTGAGAGCCGTATGCGTCAGGAGGCAAGCCACTAGACGGCTCCCCTTGGTAACCCCGGTACGCAAGACTAAAGTTGTGAAGATCAGTCTTGTACCTCTCAATGGAGCTCTTGAGACTGTCAGGCGCATGCGCGACATACCAGTCAAACTGGTCAAGCTGCTTGAACACCTTAGTGCCCTGGTCAACCTAAAAAAAATGCATAAATAAATCACCGTCATCATTTCAGGCATGGTCGAGAAGGTGCAAAAATAAATATTGAAACAACACTAGAGTTGACTTACAATGCTCAATGCCCAGAACTGGTCATAGACCTCACGTGGCGCGTATGATGTCTTCCTCACTTGGGAAGGACGATTCACCCTCGTGCGCGTCACCTTGAGAAACCATTGCAGGTAATCCTCAGTACTGGTGCCGTCGTCCTTGAGCGATACAAGGCTACCATACGTTTCTTGCCAAGTATTCCACTGTTGCACCTCGTCGTTCAGCAAATTCAAGGCATCAGGCACCTCAAAATTCGGACCTCGACCGCTCCTGTATGGCCGCATGTCTACAGCGGGTTTTGGTATCCCTTGTAGACAGCCAGCTTGTTTCATAGCTCGATCGGGCATCTGAAACTCACATACTTCGAAATGAATAAGTGGCACCCGAACCAAACCTGCCAGCACGTACGACACTGGCAGTTGCCAACACGTCTCATCCAACCGATGCATCACCTTCCCATATGGCTGCCACGTCACCTGGGATGCATCCATCATATCTAGTTCCCCCCGATAGAACATTAGATTGTGGTGAGGGTCTACCCGTCTACTCCGTTTGGGCCTAGGCCCCCAGGCCCACACCCTAGGCCACGTCTCATCGGAATCAGCTACGGGCTGTGGACGACCCGTGGGTAGCCTCTCGTAAGACCAAACCTGTGAATGCAAACATATTATGGAATTAGTTATTAATCACGAATATATTGACACGTCAACGAAGAATATAAATGCTCAAACTTGTAACAGAGTGATGCAAGCGGCAATGGACTTGGCACCCTTTCTCGTAGCTTTGTGCAATGCTCGATATAGGTGCGCAAGGACAGCTGAACCCCACGAATACGAGTATAACTCCTCAAGATCCTCCAAGAACACCAAATACTTCGGATGCACCGTGTTTTTTTTTTGCGTCGGAAGTAATATAGATCTAATAATATACAAAATGAATACCTTCGTATACACCGAAAAATCATGAGGAGTGTATTCATCCGGTAGCTCGCCGTACTGCTCTCTCAGCCATTTAAGTTTTATGCCGTTGGTTGTAAGAGCTTCCCTCGGAATTCCCGAAAAATACTGCCTAGCCATCTTCGCTATGGATGCAGACGTTTTACTCGAAGTAATGGGTCTACCGTGACATGGGATTCCAAGTATAAATCCAACGTCCTCTAATGTAATAGTCATTTCACCAAACCGGAAGTGAAATGAGTTCGTCTCGCCCCTCAATCGTTCAACTAGAGCGGATATAAGGCAATCGTCGTGCCGAGCCCAAATCCCGCAATCGGTGAACACCATCAAATTTTGATTGTGTAGTAGTTCTATTTGTTCCTCGTTCAGTACCCATTCGTCGAGGTGACTTGTGCTTTGAATTGTTTCCAAAACACCCCTATCGACACCGTCAAATACGTGCCTCGCGACGTGGTCATCGTCATCGTATATGATAGATGTATCATGAGGTCCAGGGTTGAAATCCATATCTGTAAGAACAAAATATAATCGTAAACTAACTTAGCGTCCATAATATTTACATTCCGAAACTGTAACTGAATCGTTAACCTAGCTTACCAACGCAATAACAATAGTCATTAAATCATTACTTTAATGTATGAAAACCATTCCTCACTTCCCACCACTCCGAACGCTTAATAACCCTAGCCGCCTTCGCTAGGGTTTGCTTACATTTACGGACTGAAAAGACGCTCGAAAAAGTTGACAGCGTAAAATTACGAAAATACCCCTCTCGGGCGGCGAATTACCAAAATGCCCCCTAGCATCGGGAAAAATCTCAAAAGTGCTTTAAGACGCTATTCTAAGGTTGCTGAGTTCATCCTTGATCTAGAAAGCATTTTAGGGATTTTTCGTCAAAAAATCCCGAACTGGTGTCCGAATCGAGCGCTTAAAAGTTTCATAGGCAAAAAATTGCTACCGGCTTCGGAATGGCCCGAATTCGTGGGGAATGGAACTTCCCATCTTCGCTAGGGTTTGCTTATATTTACGGACTGAAAAGGCGTTCGAAAAAGTTGACAGCGTAAAATTACGAAAATACCCCTCTCGGGCTGCGAATTACCAAAATGCCTCCTGGCATCGGGAAAAATCTCAAAAGTACTTTAAGAGGCTATTTTAAGGTTGCTGAGTTCATCCTTGATCTAGAAAGCATTTTAGGGATTTTTCGTCAAAAAATCCCGAACCGGTGTCCGGATCGAGCGCTTAAAAGCCCGTTCGGCAAAAAATTACTACCGGCTTCGGAATGGCCCGAATTCCTGGGGAATGGAACTTTCCAACATCCTTAGGGTTTGCTTACATTAACGGACTGAAAAGACGTTCGAAAAAGTTGACAGCGTAAAATTACGAAAATACCCCTCTTGGGCGGCGAATTACCAAAATGCCCCCTGGCATCGGAAAAAATCTCAAAAGTGCTTTAAGACGCTATTCTAAGGTTGCTGAGTTCATCCTTGATCTAAAAAGTATTTTAGGGATTTTTCGTCAAAAAATCCCGAACCGGTGTCCGGATTGAGCGCTTAAAAGTTTCATAGGCAAAAAATTGCTACCGGCTTCGGAATGGCCTGAATTCCTGGGGAATGGAACTTTCCAATATCCTTAGGGTTTTCTTACATTTACGGACTGAAAAGACGTTCGAAAAAGTTGACAGTGTAAAATTACGAAAATACCCCTCTCGGGCGGCGAATTACCAAAATGCCCCCTGGCATCGGAAAAAAATCTCAAAAGTGCTTTAAGACGCTATTCTAAGGTTGCTGAGTTCATCCTTGATCTAAAAAGCATTTTAGGGATTTTTCGTCAAAAAATCCCGAACCGGTGTCCGGATCGAGCGCTTAAAAGCCCGTTCGGCAAAAAATTGCTACCGGCTTCGGAATGGCCCGAATTCCTGGGGAATTGAAATTTCCAACATCCTAGGGTTCTCAAAAAATTTTCGCGCGAAATCGCGCTAGCTTGATATTTTAAATTACACTGCGAAGTTACAAGGTTGCGCGTATCAGTTAACCCATTTCCAGTCTTTGGAAAAATCTGAAATTTTTACCTGATACAGATCTTTTAAAAATAACTAGGGTCTCTTTTTTGCACTTTGGCAAAAGCTAGCTCTAGCTAGTTTTTATAAATTCGTGAAAGATCATAATTTTGACGACCTAAAAAATCGCTATTTTCGAATCTTTCGAATGTAATACCCCGATTTGTAAAAACGTAATTTTGACGCCCTAAACACGAATTTTAGACTATGGTAAGAACAATTTAAGCGTACGAACAATTTAAATTAACATTGAATTATAAGAAAATTCAAAATACTTACTTGTTTTGACTTGAAAAAAATGACGAAGAAATCCACCGATCTTCTAGCGTAAATTTTTTTTCGCTCGTATTGTTGTGGAGATTATGTAGGTGAGATAGGGAGAATGATGAGAGTGTAAGAAATAATTCGGGGGAAGAGGGTTTTTATAGACAGAAAAGTGAGCCGTGGGAGAGGGGGGGGGCAACTAATGTTCTGCCATGTGTCGAAGAGGGGTGGGGGCCAAGCCATGGGAGGAGGTTTTGGGAGGGGGAAAGAGGGGGGAACCTGCTGAAGGGGGGTGGGGGCCTAGGGAGGGAGAATGACGTGGGGGGGGGGGGGGGGGTTACTGCCGGGGGTGGAAATTCGGGTGAGAGGGGGTGGGGGCCGGGGGGGGGGGGGGAATCTGCCGAAGGGGGGTGGGGGCCAAGGGAGGGAGAAGGACACGTGGGGGAGGGGAATAGAGGTGGGGGCCACGGGGGGGGGGGGGGGAGGGGGTTACTGCCGGGTCAAGATTGGCCTTGGGCCAATCGCATGACTCTCGCGCGATTGGCCCAAGGTCAATCGCTGGACAGTCTGGCGATTGGCTTTGGGCCAATCGCGCGAGAGTCATGCGATTGGCCCAAGGCCAATCGCTGGACAGTCTGGCAATTGGCTTTGGGCCAATCGCGCGACAGTCATGCGATTGGCCCAAGGCCAATCGCGGCTCCTTTTTGGCCAGAAATAGCCCAATCAGCTGCTTTCTTTCTTTTTTTTTTTTTTATGCAATCGCTAGTAAAACTAGCGATTCGGTGGGAAAATTTTTTTTTCCCACCGGTCGATGGGGATCGATCCCCATATATATATATATATGTATATGTATATATGTATATATATATATGTATATGTATATGTATATATATGGGAGCCGATCCACATCTACCGGTGGAGCTATTTCTCCACCATAAATTTGGCCATCCACGTGTACTCCTAGATGGACTAGATCTGGTCTTTTTTTTTTCTTCAAAAATTGGTAACTGGCTAACCGCTATTCTTTAAAGCGGTTACAAAATTCTCAAAAATACCCCTTTCAGGCAAAAAAACCCTAACTGCTGGTCTTTGTAGTGGTTAGGGGCCCACCAATTTTCCCAACCGCTTGACTTTGTAGCACTTAATGGCCCACATAATTTCAAAGCAAACCCACCAAACCGCCACAAAGAGCAGCGGTTGGTAGGCCCCTAACCGCTACTCTTTGTGGCGGTTGGGGATTATCCCCTTGTTTTCTTCAATTTTTTTGGGTACAAACCTTTGTTTTCTTCATGCGCAATCTATATATATATATCTCTCTCTTAAATTGGATCCCCACTCTTTCAATCTTTCTTTCTTTCTCTCTCTTTTTCGTCCCCACTCTCTCAATCTTTTTCTTTCTTTCTTTCTCTCTCTGTCTCTTTATTTTTCTTCCCCACTCACGAGCCCTAACCCTTTCTTCATCCTCCATAAACACTAAACCCCCATTTCTTCACCACCACATCTTTCATCAACCCCAAACAAAAACTCTATTAAACTCTTCCAACATCACAAACTTTAAGTCTCTAGCAAGAATCCAAGTTCAATTAGATCTAGTAAGTTTTTACTTATATCTTGAAGCTAGCTTATCCATAGTTGGTGATATTGGTTTGAAGGCAAAATTGGAGCAATTATCTTGAAGGAGGAGACAATTGAAAGCAACAATACTGCATAGTAAGTTTTTCCTTTTCATTTCATTCTATTTCAATTCAGTTTCTTTACTTTACAAAACTTAATGTTAATTCTATGATGTGTTGATAATTTATAAAAAAAAGGGTTAATTACTCACGGCACCCCTGAGGTTTACCCTAAATTACACTCGGACCCCACTATCTTTGAAAATTACACTCAGCCCCAAAAATTTAGATTTCTTTGACGGGGTTAACGACTGGTCATAAAAAGACCTTTCTGCCCTCATATATAACCACACAGTGTCTCTTGGGTTTTGGAGGGAAATCAAGAGTTGTGGCTCTTGGGTTACAGAACCCGAATCATCAGCTTATCGTCTTCTTTGAGCAATGGGAATAAAATCAACGTGACAAACTCTCACATGGACATGGGCATATGGATACCTTTCAGATTGATGAATTGATTGTTGAATACTCAAATGGAATTGCTACGATTGCATCAAGCCGTTTGAATGCTGAATGATGTAGTTTTCCTTTGCTGAAACAAAATGGTTGAACATTACAAACTCGAATGGCAATAATTATTAAATACTCCTGACGTGCCTAAAAGCAATATTCATAATTTATTACAGCAAAACTCATACAGCAGATGAGCATGTTACAAACGGCCACTCAGTTGATACAAAGCCTAAGAGAAGAATGCAACTAGTATCTACAAGATCTCTGATTCTTTGGAGGGGAACCCTGATGCAAGCTAACAAAATTTTGTATGCAACTAATCTCTAGGTCGGTGCCAAAGTAAGTTGCCTTCTTTGATGCAGACGCACACTACACAGAAATGTGGGTTCTTTGTAGAGAAGCGATGTTGTGGAGATGCTTAAATCGATTCACCCAAGAATGTGGGAGCCTGTGCATTCAGCTGCAACTGTCAGATAGATGATGAGAACAAGAAGTTATGCATCTATTTCACCGCACGGGTGTGGGTTCGAGGCAATAATAAGTGCAAGAAGGGAACTGAAGATGATGTCCGAATGGGCTTAATTTTCTCGACAGCTGCCTTGATAACAGATGGTGCTGGTACTCCATACCACTAGAGATACCAAGAAAGGATTACTGAGAGCTTCCCTTCGGGGGAACCTTCAGCTGGCCATTGCCCTAATTTTAAGTAATTACATAAGCTATTTCTGAAGGCTGGAGAACAATTCAGCAGCTCTTCCACTCGCTTCTGAAGTGAGCAAAGAAAAGTAGATTGAATGATGCCCCCTCTTATTGCCACCAATCTTCCATTCAGGATAGCTTCATTGTAGGCTAGTGCGAGCTGCAGATCAAGAAGGGATCAGGGAGATTAAGCTAAGATTGTTTCCAGCAAATTTAAAGAGCAAGTGAAGCATCAACTCGAAAGATCAAGCAACAAAAGGCCTGATAACAATGAAAGGATAAATCAGCTGTCATAATTGTTCATCAACCACACATTCTTTCAGGTCCGCCTCCAGCATATAGTAAGATTGCATCCAAACTACAGGGCAGGTATATTTTACTGGTCAAGTGAGATAGTTACCTGTAAAAGGGCTGGTCTGTCTTTGCTCACGCATTCAAACAACACTTGCAAGCAAAATTCCTGGAAATCAGCGTCAGACCTGCAAACATGTTTAGCAACTGATTACTACTGACAGTCCCAGCATCATTTTACTAAGTCTAATCACAAACTCAAGGGAGAAATGTGCTTTGTTTTTTCTCTTTTTGACGCAAGGAAAAGAGTACGAATATGGCTCCCCGAACCCCTCGCAATCAACACCTTGCGACGTGCATAGAGAACCTATGTTATTATTTCGTAGCTCATTAAATCACTTTCACAACCTCACAATTCCTACTTAGACGATCACCATGCCTGTTTTCTCTTCATCTGTTTGTGTGTGCAATATCTTACTCTCTCAAACTACCATGTTATGCTTAAGGTGGGCTGCCCATCTTGATTTTGGCAAATGAAATTTTTTGACAATATACAAAGCAATTTTGTTGGGTAAAATTATGGGTTTTAAGATATTCTGCCCAGCTTAAGTTTCAAGAAATTTTTTCATTGGTAAAATGTTGAGCACTTTGCATGTCAAACCTAGCTCCACCACGATATATGCTGATGCTTTTCCAGACACTTTGTTTCACTTACCTTTCGAGTAAAAAGTTGTAGTTGAAACTAAAATGTTCCATACATCCTTGTCTACCTCCCCCCAGTAGCAATCTCATGCACATGCTTGCAAACAAGTATATTATAACGTGCATGCAATTATGTGTAGCCAAACATGTAGAGACATGTCACTGATTTATGACCTGTATACCAAAAAATTCTACATTGAATATACGTACTTGAAATGCTTGTTTATGAATTCCTCCTCATGGACAATATGAAAAATCATAAGTCCATACCTCTTTACCCATTTTTGGTAGCAATATGCTGGTTTTGCAAGACAATATGACGCCCTGTGTCTACTGTGTAACTCGTTTTTGCAAGAATGAAGCGAAGGAAGAAAGGGAGGAAGAAGGAGAAAGAAATGGGTCTGCAGAAAAGAAAGAGAATGAAGAAGAAGAAGAAGAAAAACCCTAAGGGGCAAGAGGGGTTTTATTCAAGAAAGGGAGGGCATTTGGGGATGAAAAATCCAAAAGTAAAGTGTCAGAGCATCTTTAGACGAAGTTAGGGTCTCCGTCAATTTTGTGGGGCTCCGTGAAAAGCGGGTACAAACCTCAGGGGAGCGGAGTGTAATTTTCAAAAGATATGGGGGTCCGTGTGTAATTTAGGGTAAACCTCAGGGGTGCCGTGAGTAATTAATCCTAAAAAAAATATTTATGTAGATTTCAATATAAATATGGATGCAATTGGAGGAAATAATTTTTGTGAAGATTGTGACCCACCTTACAAAGGTCAAGTTTTTCAAACACTGGACGAGTTGTTGAAGTATACTATAGAGCATATTCGAAAAAGGCTGGGTTTCAGTGTTAGAATTATGACAACTAGAAAACGGGCGAAAACAGACCAAATTTGTTACCCGACTATTTGAGTGTCATAGAGGAGCACCGCATGTACCCCGGTTGTTCGGATTAGTGATGAAGGGCCAACAAGACAAAGAAAAAGGGACACATTTTTGGATACCGGCTGCAAGGCCCATGTGTATGTAGTACACCGAAAAAATGAAAACCATTGGGTTGTGATGGGAGTCGAGTTGAGCCATAATCATCAATTGATGACCCCTAGTAATGTCGGTCAAATTCATTCGCACCGACAAATAAGTGCGGCACATAGAAAATTGATATTTACAATGGCCGAGGCAAAAATTCCACCTTCTAGAATGATGGGGGTTTTCTTAAGCCAGGCTGGGGGGATTGACAAGTTGAGCTTCAACGAAGTAGACCTTCAAAATGAACTCCGTGCTCAGAGGAGAGAGTCTTTCAATAAGAGTGATTCTCAAGTTACACTTGATATCTTCAAATGCATTCAGGGTGAGAATTCTGACTTTTTCTATAGTCTCCAACTGGATGATGAGAACCGCATTAGTACTATATTTTAGGTGGATGCCCATTCTAGAGCTGCTTACCAAAATTTTGGTGATGTTGTGACGTTTGACACTACATACCAAAACTGGATGATGTTGTGACGTTTGACACCAATATATGCATAAAATGAGAGGGATACATGTTGAGCTTCAAAGTTCAGCAGGGGTTATGACGCAGCTCTTTAACCCGGATCAGGTCCGTGTAAGCGTCCATGACAAAATTCAAGCAATCTGTTTCCGGCGCTAAAGATCTCATGTCCTCGTGACCTAGGTAACACGCAACATGAAAGTCTGTTGTAGCTCTTGGTTCAGGCCCGAAGTAGTGCTCGTCGATCCAATCCCGTTTGGCCGGCCTCAATGGCTTCGTCGCTTTTCCTTTATCTGACCGGATGCTTGGGTGTCCCTGGGGAGTTGCTTGGGTCACCTGACTCTGGGGATGAGAGCCGTACGCGTCAACTGGCAAGAGAACAGATGGCTCCCCTTGGTAACCCCGGTACGCATTACTGAAGTTGTGAACTTCAATCTTGTACCTCTCGATGGACTTCTTGACACTGTCAGGCGCATGTGCGACAAACCAGTCAAACCCCTCAAGCTGCTTGAACACCTTACTGCCCATGTCAACCTAAAAAACATGCATGAAAAATATGGCTAATCATTTCAGGCATGGTCGATAAGGTGCGCAAATAAAAATTAAATCAGAAATAACTGACTTACAATGTTCAACGCCCAGAACTGGTCGATTATCCCACGTGGCTCATACGATGTCTTCTTCGCCTGGGAAGGGCGATTCACCCTCGTGCGCGTCACCTTGAGAAACCATTCCAGGTACTCCTCAATATTGATGCCCATGTTCTTCAGCGATACAAGGCTATCATATGTTTCCTGCCAAGTAATCCACTGTTGCACCTCGTCGCTCAACACATCCAAGGCATCAGGAACGTCGAAGTTCAGCCCTCGGCCCTTTCTATATGGCCGCATGTCTACAACGGGTTTTGGTATCCCTTGTAGACATTCAGCTTGCCTCATAGCTCGATCGGGCATCTGAAACTCACATACTTTGAAGTGAATGAGCGGCACCCGAACCAAACCTGCTAGCACATACGACACCGAAAATTGCCAACACCACTCATCCAACCGTTGCATCGCCTTGTAGTATGGTTGTCACATCACATGTGATGCCTCTAGTATCTCTAGCTCCCCTCAATAGAACTTTAGATAGTGGTGAGGGTCTACCCGTCTCTTCCGGTTGGGCGTATGCCCCCAAGCCCACGCCCTAGGCCACGTCTCATCAGAATCATCCCACGGCCGTGGACGACCTGTGGGTAGCCTTTCGTAAGACCAAACCTGTGAATGCAAACATTATATCTCTTATTTTAGGAATCCGGCTAGCTAATAGAAAGCGCTACTCGTAGAGGCCTTAAACGAGCATTCAGTAAAATAAAGTATTAACTGTGCTGTTGTTTTATTTTTTGGGGCTAGCTAACCATAGAGAGGCACTAAAAGTATGAGAAATGGGCATCTGAACAGGGCCAAGCTTTGATAATGAACGAGTATTTCGAATTAGTAATTAATCACGAATATATTGACACGTCAAACAAGAATATAAATGCTCATACCTGTAATAGAGTCAGGCAGGTGGCAATGGACTTGGCACCCTTTCTCGTAGCTTTATGCAGTGCTCAATATAGGTGCGCAAGTATAGCTGAACCCCACGAATATGAGTATACCTCCCCAAGGTCATCCAAGAACAGCATATACTTCGGATGCTCCGTGTTTTTTGAATGCGTCGGAAGTAATATATCTCCAATAATATACAGCAAGAATGCCTTCTTATACGTCACCAAATCATGAGGAGTGTATGCATTAGGTAGCACGCCATACTGCTGTAACGCCCCAACTTAAGGTTAACTCAACCCGGCTGGAGCATTACGACACATCAGCTAATCACATCAAACTGATAATACAACTCATTCTAACTCACTTGGTAATCAAACCATATTATACAAAATTAAAGAGTTTACTGTTACAAAACACACCTAGTAAGCTCTCTGCCAGATCTCAAAGTTGACATACTGTACTACGTAAGTACAACTTAATTCACAAATGTACAAGTGACCCCTTGCCCGTCTTCTCACCGTGCCTCACACCTTCTCCTTGCCTTTCGAGGGACCGGCTCCTTGATCTAAAATGTTATTATGGGTAAAAAACCCGTCAGCCCACTGGCTCAATAAGATAATCAAAGACATTTAATGTAACTTTCAACTCAAGAATACTGATAATGCATGCTATTGCAATTCAATCACATTAAGCAGTTCTACATGTGCACATAACACATATCAAATGTTCACACTTAGTTGAGCATTACAAGAGTTTACCATTCCCGAATTCAGTCCCATCAATAGACCACCCTTATGTCACCACACCCGGGATATAAGATCACAACCTTTGCCTCGGCCAAAGGCAAAGTAACCGAAAACAAATGGACACCGATACTGCCTCGGGTAGCAGTCGGAGATACAATTGTTCGGCTCATACGGTGCACCGCTACTCAAACACAAACAAATCAACCCCCAATCATTTGAACGGGGTAACATAATAATCATCAACAGTATATCAACCATCCCTTTCAATGAAAGGATGTAACATGCTCATGTGCAAGAAAATATATCATTTCATACATAGCTATCAAATATTTAGTCACTTTCATCACGTAACGTCATCTTCATAACATCTTGGACATGTAACATAATCATTTATATTCAGCAAATTAGTTCAATTATAGGACATAACAAACATGTCCAAAACCATATTCTAACCATGTCTAGTTTGACATAAATCCACAATTCACACATACCATAACCTATTTCACGTCTTCCATAACCTCCAATATGTTAAACATGAATAGATTCACTTACTAACAAGTATTTAAATGTTTGACAAATGATTCATACTAAAAGAGTTACGCTAACATAGCATATATCCATATTCATGTCTTAAAAGCCCATTAAAAAGCTTTAACTATCTTACCTTAAAGAAGAGATGAAAGACCCAATTTTCAGATTTGAAACACCTTTAAAATACTCCTCAAAACACGTTCAAAACATTGTTTGAAGCTCATAGGAACTTTCCAAATCAACTGTTTGAGGTTCCTTTTCAAAAACAAGCCTTAATTCTAGATTTTGGGAGGTTTTTGGTTGCTTTTCTTGCACTTTTCTCTAAAACGAGGTAAGAGAATTTAAGCAGGTCAATTGGGTCTTTTATATCAAGTTAGAAGCAAGTAGGAGGTGTCAAGTGAAGGTGAAGAGGTGGAAAAGTCAAGCACGACGAGGCTTTAAGCACGAGGTGGCAAGACACGATTGTGCCACCTAGCAAGCACGACAAGGCTCAAGGCACATGGTGGCAAGACACAGTTGTGCCACCTAGCAAGCACGACAAGGCTCAAAGCACGAGGTGGCAAGACACAGTTGTGCCACCTGGCAAGCATGACAAGGCTGGAAGCATGAGGTGGCAAGACACGGTTGTGCCACCTAGTAAGCACGACAATGCTAACCAAAGTACGACAAGGCTCGAAGCACGACGTGTCACAATACTATGTTGACACGTCACAAGCACGAGGTGGCATAATTCTTTGCCAAAAGCAAAACAATTCACAGGCAGTCCGGTCAACAACCGTTTACTCCCAGCTAAAGGTTTCACCATTTTTCGTTTCCAACTCTTCTCAAAATATCTTTGGTCATTCCAAGTGATCATTTAAAGTTTCTAAACATTAAATACTCTTTTCCATTTCTAGCACTTCGTGCACCTTTTTAGAAAATTTACTCAATTCAAGGTGTCTAACATTTAAACATACATTCAAATATGTTATCATGCATAGTTCATCATAACCATTTTCACAAAAGTGGTTTATCTAATCATTCTTAAATATGTAATCAAACCATATAAAATGTTGGGTTCTCACACCCTTCACTCCTTAAAAGAATTTGGTCCCCAAATTCATAACTTAAACTTACCAAATAGATACGGATAATCTCTCCGCATATCCTCCTCTTTTTCCCACGTGGCTTCCTCCACTTCATGATTTTGCCACAAAACTTTAACCAACGAAATGCTTTTATTCCTCAAAACTTTCACATCAAAAGCTAAAATCTGCACCGGCAACTCTTCATATGACAAATCTGTTTGGACTGATATCGGCTCAGGGCTTATCACATGAGATGGGTCAGGGTTATACTTTCGTAGCATAGAAACATGGAACACATCATGTACTCCTTCCAAAGATACAGGTAAGGCAACTCTGTATGCCAAATTTCCAACACGATCCAATATTTCATAAGGGCCAATATATCTTGGTGACAACTTGCCTTTCTTTCCAAATCGCTTTATACCTTTGAATGGCGACACCTTAAGAAATACAAAATCTCCCACTGAAAATTCTAATTCTCTTCGTCTGTTATCAGCATAACTTTTCTGTCGGCTTTGAGCAGTCAAAATCTTTTGCCGAATTTGCTGAATCTTTTCAGTGGTCTCTTGAACTATCTGTGGCCCAATTAAACTCCTTTCTCCAACTTCACTCCAACAAATTGGGGAGCGACACTTTCGTCCATATAGGACTTCATATGGTGCCATACCGATACTAGCATGATAACTATTATTATAAGCAAATTCAATCAATGTCAGATGTTGATCCCGACTTCCTTTGAAATCTATCACACATGCACGAAGCATATCCTCCAATGTTTGAATAGTTCTCTCAGATTGTCCATCAGTCTGAGGATGAAATGATGTGCTAAATCTCAAATTTGTACCCAATGCACCTTGCAAACTCTTCCAGAAATGAGATGTAAATCTTGGATCTCTATCACTTACAATACTTACTGGTATCCCATGCAATCGAACTATTTCTTGTACATACACTCGGGCTAATTTATCCAATGAGTACGTCTTAAGTACAGGTAGGAAATGAGCAGATTTTGTCAATCTATCCACAATCACCCATACTGAATCATGCCCATCACGGGTCCTTGGTAATCCTGTAACAAAATCCATTGTTATATGGTCCCACTTCCATTCGGGTACCGGTAATGGTTCCAATCGACCCGCCGGTCTTTGGTGTTCGGCTTTCACTTGTTGACATACAATACATCTTGAAACAAAGTCAGCTATTTCTCGTTTCATGTTATTCCACCAATAATTACATTTCAAATCTCGATACATCTTTGTTCCACCTGGGTGCACTGTATACTTTGACTTATGGGCCTCTTTCAGTATTTCTCCTTTCAACTCTTCATTGTTAGGCACAACTATCCTGTCTTTATACCGTAAGACACCATCAATATCCATAGAAAACTCGGGTTTAAAGGTTCCATCTTTATCCTTCACTTCTATCTGCAACTCCAAATTCCTTTCTTGTTCCTCCTGGATTCTCTGTAATAACACTGGTTTCACTTGTAAATTTGCAAGAATAATTCCTGACTCAGTAACAGATAACTCCCATGAACAAGCTTGCTCAATCAACTTCCACTCTTTCACCATTAAGCTAGCAACTTGTACTTTCCTACTTAGTGCATCTGCAACAACATTGGCTTTACCTGGGTGATACTAATCGTACAATGATAATCATTGAGTACTTCCATCCACCTTCTCTGTCTCATATTCAAATCTTGCTGAGAAAATAGGTATTTCAAACTCTTATGATCAGTAAAAATCTCAAACTCAGCACCATACAGATAATGCCTCCACTTATGCAATGCAAACATAATCGCTGCTAACTCAAGATCATGTGTTGGATAATTTTGTTCATATGGTTTCAGCTTTCTTGAAGCATAAGCCACAACTTTGCCATCTTGCATCAAAACACAGCCTAATCCTTCCTTTGAAGCATCGCTGTACACCACAAAATTCTTAGTTCCACTAGGCAAAGTCAAAATTGGAGCTGTAGTTAATCTCGTTTTTAACTCCTGAAAACTCGCCTCACACATATCGGTCCACTGATATGCCACTTCCTTCCGAGTCAATGTGGACAATGGTGCAGCTATCCTTGAAAAATCTTGTACAAATCGACGATAATATCCCGCCAATCCCAAGAAACTTCTAACTTCTGCTACATTCTTTGGCACTTGCCAATTCAAAACAGCTTCTATTTTAGACGGGTCAACAGTCACCCCTGCTTCAGACACTATATGACCTAAGAAGGCCACTTGCTTTAACCAAAATTCGCATTTGTTAAACTTAGCATACAATTTCTTATCCCGTAGCACTTGGAGTACAATCCTCAAATGACGCTCATGCTCCTCTGTACTTTTTGAATAGACCAAAATATCATCGATAAAAACTACTACAAATTGATCTAAAAACTCCTTAAAAATTCGATGCATTAAGTCCATGAAGGCTGCAGGAGCATTCGTCAATCCAAACGGCATGACAACAAATTCGTAATGTCCATATCTTGTACGGAATGCCGTCTTTGGAATATCTTCCTCTCTTATCCTCAATTGATGGTATCCAGATCTCAAGTCCAACTTAGAAAATACCACTGCCCCTTGTAACTGATCAAACAAATCATCTATGTGCGGTAGTGGATACTTATTTTTTATTGTTACTCTATTCAACTGTCGATAATCCATGCACAACCTCATTGTACCATCTTTCTTTTTAACAAATAAAACTGGGGCTCCCCATGGTGATACACTAGGTCGAATAAACCCCTTATCCAGTAATTCTTGTAACTGTGACTTCAACTCCCTCAATTCAGCTGGAGCCATCCTATACGGCGCTTTTGAAATTGGGGCTGTTCCCGGCAACAATTCTATCACAAATTCCATTTCACGCTCAACCGGTAATGTTGTGACATCCTCAGGAAATACATCCACAAATTCATTTACTACATGTATATCTTCTATTTTAACATTTTCTTTCTGCTTATCCACCATATAAGCTAAATATCCCATACAACCTCTAGAGAGTAATTTCTCTGCTCGAATAGCTGAAATAATATTCATATCCCCATCCTTTCTACCTTGGAACTTACATAATTCTCCATCAAATTTAGTAAATGTCACGACCTTATGAAAACAATCTAGTGATACCCGATTAGATGACAACCAATCCATCCCCAACAATACATCAAATCCTCTTATAGGCAAAACAATCAAGTCAGCATATACCGTATGCTCACCCATAATCATTGCACAAGATTTATATATCAGACTAACTAGAGTACTTTCTCCTAGAGGAGTGCTAACATCCAACACATATGGTAGCAACTCAGGTTCTTGGGGTAACATGGGCACCATATATGATGAAATGAATGAATGGGTAGAACCAGGATCAAATAGTACTCTAGCAACACATTGGAAAATGGTGAGTGTACCTTCAATAACTCCGCTAGTATCTCGAACCTCATGAGATTCCAATGCATATGCTCGTCCTTGCACTCTTGGCCTCTCAGCATTCCCTTGCAGATTCCCTCTACCTTGGTTATCTCGAGGCATAATTTGATTTCCAGAATAAGGGCAATTTTTCCCAATATGTCCAGGCTGAGCACACCTGATACATAAACCCATCTTTCTGCGACATTCATTCTCTGTATGTCCAGTCCAATTACAATACGTACATCGCTCTCCAATTCTTGCCTGCTTTGATGGTTGCGTGCTTGATATCTCAGTCTGATTTCTCCTTTTATGATTGTCACCTGGGGATGATGCTGCAAAGCTAGCTTGACTACCAGTATAACCACTCATTTGATTACCTCGACCTCTTCCCTGACCATTTCCATAGAAATTATGATTTCTTCCTTGTAAAGCCCTTTGAAAATTTCCCTGCCAAGTATTCCCTCGGCCCCTTCCACCAGGGTTCACATTCCCACTATTACGGTTTCCCTGTCCACCGTATGACGGTGCTCTAAATGGTTCTGTGTCAACATTCTTTTGCTCTTCCAAATCATTCTCAATAGCCAATGCTCTATCAACAACTGCCATATAAGTTTGTAACTGCAAAGGGATCAACTTATCCCGAAGATCCTTATTCAGACCTTTAACAAACTTTCTTACTTTTCTTTCTTCGGTATCTACGAGATGCGGACAAAATCTGGCTAAATCAGTAAACTGTGATTCGTAAACTGATACCGACATATTTCGCTGTTCAAACTTTATAAAATTTACTTCTCTCCTCTCTTGGGTCACCGCTGGAACATACTTATTAGTGAACTCCCTTTTAAAGTTTTCCCAAGTCGATGGGACTCCTTCCCTCTCCCACTTCATAGATAATAATTTCCACCATCTTTCTGCACTAGCCTCTAGCATAAAGCTAGTATACACCAATCTCTGAGAATTCGGAATCCTAGCAGTATCAAGAATTTTCTCCGCTCTAGCCAACCATTCCTCGGCTAAGGTTGGATCAGGTTTCCCAAAGAATGGATTCTTTATCAGTTTAACAAACCTATCGAGGGTAAGACCCCCATCTCCCAACATCTTAGCAGTATTCAACATCTCCTGGGGTTGCTCAACTTGTTGAGCACCTCTAACATTGCCTTCATTCACTACTTCTTGCACATTTGTATCTACAAGGGGATTTCCACCCATTTGTCTCATTTCATCTACAACCTGCTGGAGTATCTGACAAGCCTCCAGTAATCCACTATTAGTCACATGATTATTATTTCCAGTGGAGTGCTCTTCTACATTTACCTGTGGGTTGTGCCCATCCTGACCTTCAGCATTAAACTCATGATTATTCTTTCTTTGAGTTCCTTCATCAGCCATTTCTCTATTGTTTCCTTGATTTCGCGCTCCGCGCTCTCGCTCCGTTGTAAGCCTACACACAAAACTCCGCATAAGTACCCCCATATAATATGCAATATTCAATAATCTCTAACCACACAAGGCCTTAGGATCTTATCCCAGCCTTTAACTACGCTCTGATACCACAACTGTAACGCCCCAACTTAAGGTTAACTCAACCCGGCTGGAGCATTACGACACATCAGCTAATCACATCAAACTGATAATACAACTCATTCTAACTCACTTGGTAATCAAACCATATTATACAAAATTAAAGAGTTTACTGTTACAAAACACACCTAGTAAGCTCTCTGCCAGATCTCAAAGTTGACATACTGTACTACGTAAGTACAACTTAATTCACAAATGTACAAGTGACCCCTTGCCCGTCTTCTCACCGTGCCTCACACCTTCTCCTTGCCTTTCGAGGGACCGACTCCTTGATCTAAAATGTTATTATGGGTAAAAACCCGTCAGCCCACTGGCTCAATAAGATAATCAAAGACATTTAATGTAACTTTCAACTCAAGAATACTGATAATGCATGCTATTGCAATTCAATCACATTAAGCAGTTCTACATGTGCACATAACACATATCAAATGTTCACACTTAGTTGAGCATTACAAGAGTTTACCATTCCCGAATTCAGTCCCATCAATAGACCACCCTTATGTCACCACACCCGGGATATAAGATCACAACCTTTGCCTCGGCCAAAGGCAAAGTAACCGAAAACAAATGGACACCGATACTGCCTCGGGTAGCAGTCGGAGATACAATTGTTCAGCTCATACGGTGCACCGTTACTCAAACACAAACAAATCAACCCCCAATCATTTGAACGGGGTAACATAATAATCATCAACAGTATATCAACCATCCCTTTCAATGAAAGGATGTAACATGCTCATGTGCAAGAAAATATATCATTTCATACATAGCTATCAAATATTTAGTCACTTTCATCACGTAACGTCATCTTCATAACATCTTGGACATGTAACATAATCATTTATATTCAGCAAATTAGTTCAATTATAGGACATAACAAACATGTCCAAAACCATATTCTAACCATGTCTAGTTTGACATAAATCCACAATTCACACATACCATAACCTATTTCACGTCTTCCATAACCTCCAATATGTTAAACATGAATAGATTCACTTACTAACAAGTCTCTAACAAGTCATTAAATGTTTGACAAATGATTCATACTAAAAGAGTTACGCTAACATAGCATATATCCATATTCATGTCTTAAAAGCCCATTAAAAAGCTTTAACTATCTTACCTTAAAGAAGAGATGAAAGACCCAATTTTCAGATTTGAAACACCTTTAAAATACTCCTCAAAACACGTTCAAAACACTGTTTGAAGCTCATAGGAACTTTCCAAATCAACTGTTTGAGGTTCCTTTTCAAAAACAAGCCTTAATTCTAGATTTTGGGAGGTTTTTGGTTGCTTTTCTTGCACTTTTCTCTAAAAACGAGGTAAGAGAATTTAAGCAGGTCAATTGGGTCTTTTATATCAAGTTAGAAGCAAGTAGGAGGTGTCAAGTGAAGGTGAAGAGGTGGAAAAGTCAAGCACGACGAGGCTTTAAGCACGAGGTGGCAAGACACGATTGTGCCACCTAGCAAGCACGACAAGGCTCAAGGCACATGGTGGCAAGACACAGTTGTGCCACCTAGCAAGCACGACAAGGCTCAAAGCACGAGGTGGCAAGACACAGTTGTGCCACCTGGCAAGCATGACAAGGCTGGAAGCATGAGGTGGCAAGACACGGTTGTGCCACCTAGTAAGCACGACAATGCTAACCAAAGTACGACAAGGCTCGAAGCACGACGTGTCACAATACTATGTTGACACGTCACAAGCACGAGGTGGCATAATTCTTTGCCAAAAGCAAAACAATTCACAGGCAGTCCGGTCAACAACCGTTTACTCCCAGCTAAAGGTTTCACCATTTTTCGTTTCCAACTCTTCTCAAAATATCTTTGGTCATTCCAAGTGATCATTTAAAGTTTCTAAACATTAAATACTCTTTTCCATTTCTAGCACTTCGTGCACCTTTTTAGAAAATTTACTCAATTCAAGGTGTCTAACATTTAAACATACATTCAAATATGTTATCATGCATAGTTCATCATAACCATTTTCACAAAAGTGGTTTATCTAATCATACTTAAATATGTAATCAAACCATATAAAATGTTGGGTTCTCACA
>JAVXUO010000910.1:0-120861 GCA_033065855.1 Escallonia rubra | reverse complement strand
CTGATTTTTGTCCTCTTCGATTTAAGTCTAATATTGAATATATTTTGAAGTCGTTAAGATATCGTTTCTGAAATTCAAAGTTTTGATTCTTTGTCGCTAATACTTGTTTGAGATACTTTGATTGTCCGTAAGATCTTTGAATTGAACTAATGTTAGAACCTTCACGTGCTTAGGTTAACGTGATGCCATGACATGATATGGCAATTGCTACCGGTACGCAAACTTTGAACTTAGAACCTTCACGTACTTAGGTTAACGTGCTTTACAGTCACGTATTACGTGATTGTATCGTATTCGATTATTAGTTCAATTATTCGAATGTGTTCCTTCAACTTTGACTTTGATTTGATATTTGACATATTGGAATGTCCCGAAGTGAGATTATTAGTCGTGCTAAGATTTTCAATCGTCTTTGCACTTTGTTGTCATATGTTTTGTTGGACTCAGCTATATATTATTGGATACCTGCGTTGTACTCTGTAGGTGTGTGCGTGTAATCTTTACTGGGCTTTGTGCTCACCCCCTTTCTCTCCCCATTTCAGGTAATTAAGCTGAGACGGTTTAGAGGAGTTAATAGCATTATGCTTAAGCTTGGAGTAACTTTAATTGATAACTCTCTTAGTAGCTTTCAAATAAGAACCTTGTCATAGTTTTTGATTTAATGACTTTTGCTACCCTAATGCTTGGGAAATAATTATTGTTATGGAACTTCCGCTGCAATTGTTAGACATTGATGAGGAACTTGAATGCCTTTGATTTCAGATATGATTTAGAGCTCTGATTACCTCTTTGAGGTCACATTTTTTGTAAGATACTTTGGGTATCATATTTCTCGTAAGCACGAATATTTTGAAATAGTATATGTAGGTTCGCCTCCGGGTCGGGGCGTGACAAAACGGCTCCGGAATGGCGCGAAATCCTGGGGAATGGAACTTCCCAACATCCTAGGGTTCTCGTAAAAGTTTCGCGCGAAATCGCGCTAGCTTGGTATTTTAAATTAGACTGCAAAGGTACACGGTTCCCCGTATCAGTTAGCCCCTCTACAGTCCTTGGAAAAATCTGAAATTTTTACCTGATACAGATCCTTTCAGAATAACTAGGGTCTCTTTTTTGTACTTTGGCAAAATCTCGCTCTAGCTATTTTTTATAAATCCGTGAAAAAGCTGTCTATAAATGTAATGTAATACGCTATTTTGAATCGCTATAAATGTAATACGCTAAGTGTAATATGCTGATTTGTATAAACCTAACATTGAATTATAAGGAAATTCAAAATACTTACTTGTTGTGACTTGATGTATTTGAAGAAAAATCTACCGATCTTCTAGCGATTATCCACCGATCTTCTTCTAGCGCTAAAATATTTTGGTTTGTGGAGAAAAAATGCGGAGCAGAGCAGAAATGTGGAGAAGAATGGTTGGGGGGAGGGGATTATAAATAGAGAAGAAAAAGGAAGAGAGAAGAAAAAAGAGGGTCTCTGCAGAAAAAACCCGTGAGTGGTCTCTGCAGAAAAAAAAATTGGCGCGAAAAAAAAGACTTTGCAAAAGGACAGTCACGGGGAGGGAAGGACAGAGTCACGGGGAGCATCAGGCGCGTTGGGGGGGGGGGCGCCACGTGGCAGAAGTAGAGGGCAACCCGCGGGGCCCCTTCACGCAGTTGGGCCACGTGGCAGGCGCGGGGGAGGCCACGTGGCACCGCCATCGTACCAACCGGCGCACCTTCCCGCGTTGGGCCACATGGCAGGCGCGTGGTGGCCACGTGGCAGGCACGGGGGAGGCCACGTGGCAGGGCCATCGCCCAACCGGCGCCCCTTCACGCGGTTTTGCCACGTGGCAGTCGCGGGGGAGGCCACGTGGCAGCCTTGGCTCGAAATTTTTTTGTTTTTTTGTGTCAGCCAATCAAAAAAATTGAAAATTTTTGTGTGGGAGCCACCAAAAAAAAAATCCACCAACCGCTTCTTTTATATGCGGTTGGTTTTTTAAAAAAATTATTAAAAAAAAGGGGCTTACCAACCGCTTCTAAGAGAAGCGGTTGGGCAAAAACAAATTTGTCCCAACCGCGTATAAGAGAAGCGGTTGGGTGGAGTGGTCTTTTTGCTGTCTCCCATCAAGACTTTAATGTCATCCGCCATACAGTGTAGCGGACAGGCGCGGAGGGGCAATATGGTAAAAAAATTCGTCCGCCATACTGTATGGCGGATGACTGACAACTTTCGAAAAAGGCATGATCTGGGCCGTCCATCTTTCGGGATGGACGGTCAGATTGCGCTTTTTCTCCTATTTTGCCCACGCTCTCAACGGATCAGCTCCATATATATATATATATATATATATATATATATATACATATATATATATGCGCACACACACACACATAGGGAGCTAATCCATATCTAACGCTAGAATTATCTAGCTCCCTATCTAACTGCTAAGTGTAGCGATTAGTGTAAAAAAATATCAAATATAAGCCGTCCACAACCTCTAGTGGTTACATGCTTGTGCAATTTCTCCTCCCATAGCTTTGCATGTTGAGCATACTCATGTGTTTTGCATGCTTGTTTAATTTACAGCTTTCAAGCTTATGTGCTTTGATTCGTCATGCCCCCGCTTATTTTTTAGATTTTGTGTACTTCCATGCTCTAATTTACCGTGTTTGTGTGCTATGATAATTTCCAGTATTCTGGAGTCATGATTTTTTCCTCAAAGCTGTGTTAGGGCTTCCTTTAACCCTTTTTTGAGTCACTTTGTGGTTGTTGGATTTCCTTGTTTAGGTCGCTACCTCTCTTTCTTGATAATCATTTTTGTCAAGTCGGCTCATTTCTTCTTGTGCGAACTTCTCTTGCCGATGTAACATATAACTTTGTCGCTCAGTTTATAGATGTCTGCGGTGTAAGGCCAATATCATATCCAGCCCTTCATTTCTAGAAGCAACAATATTCTTCTGGTTAACTCTAGAAGATGAGTTGACATATCTTGCTTCATCACTCAACGACCAATTACCCTTGGGCATCGTTTGCTCCGACTTTGAGTGACTGCTCTGCAATATTTCATGGATACATCTAGACGACTAATCGTTGTTACTGTTGGATCTTGGGCTTACAGATTGCTACCCCTTTATGGCTAAGCGACCAATGATTGTTACTGCAGGACTCTGGCTCTTAGTAGTGAATTTTTTATGTACCTAGAGGACCATCCAAACCAATTTGGTGGCTCTGTTATCTAGATATGCTTCTTCTTCATCCTCCTTGATGACCATTCAAATCAGTTTGGTGGCTCTGGCATTTAAGAATGCGCACGTTGTCTGTTAGCCATTCAAATTGATTTGGTGGCTGCGGCAATAGGATAAGTTGTTTTTAAGTATATCTATACTACCATTAATTTCGATTTGGCAGCTCCGGCAACAGGCAAAGTTATCTTCTAGTATATCTAGATGACCACTCAAATCGATTTGGTGGCTCTAGCATCTAGAGATGCACACTTTGTCTATAGACCATTTAAATCAATTTGGTGGATCTGGCAAAAGACAAAGTTGATTTTTAGTGTATATAGACGACCACTCAAATCGGTTTGGTGGCTCCAACATCTAGATATGCGCCCGTTATCTGTCGACCACTCAAATCGATTTGGTGGCTGCGCGACATGCAGAGTTTCCTTTTAGTATATCTAGATTACCAATAAAATACACTTGGTGACTTTGGCATCTAGATATGTGTCGTTTACGTCATGACCAGCCACTTTCATGCGTTGTTGGCTTCGACTCCAGATAAAGTTTAATCTTAGTTTAGTTCCCTTTTTAGTATGTCTAGACAGTCACTCAAATCTATTTAGTGGTTTGGAATCTAGATATGCGCCCTTTGTCTGGCGACCAGCCGCTTTCGAGTGTTGTCGGCTCCGGCTTAAGTTAAAGTCCAATAATACTTACTTTGTTTCTATTACTCGGTGACAAGCAGCTTCCACGCGTTGTTGGCTCCGGCTTTGAGGGATATCTTCTTTCTGAACTACGTTGGTCTGTTCTATTTTTGAAGGATACGCAGGAAACCTTAAAAAGGTTCAACCAAATGTATGTGTGACGTTTTGCGTCTATCTTAAGTCATGTGATCTTTTCGGTGCTTCTACTACAAAAATATGTTGCTTTTAGTTATATTTGCCAGCGGGCAAGTTGCTTTACAAAGGGGCTCTATAGAAACCCCATTTTTATATTTTTGTTATATTTTTTTTTATTTACCTTTGGGCTTTATTGTTAATAAAGTTTGTAATTATTATGGGTCTTGGCCTAAAAATATAATGACCACAAATTACTAAAGTCCAATCCAGTCAGTTGTAGTCCAATCTAATCAATGTCCAGTCCAGTTAGAATCTGGTAGAGTTGGTTAAACCAGTTCAGTTAGTCAGGCTTAACCCTAGTTAAGGGATTTTTACTTGATTTAGATGACTCGGAGTACATTTTCAATTAATCCCTTGTGTATTTTAATTTTTATAATTCAAATGTATGACTTGGGGATAATTCTCGAAATCTAGTATATCCCATTTGTCTTTTCAGAGATTTTTTTTTTGAATTGAGGAGCCATCACTATTTTCAATATTCGAGATAAAATCTTATCTAATTAAGGGATAAACTGGCCGATTTTTTCCATTTAATTTAGATATTACTTTTTATCAGAGATATTGGACAGGAAAAAAATCCACTTTACCGTTTTTGTCAGTCCATAGACCTCTATTGATCCTTGGGCTACGAAAAAAAGGTATTCCTCCTTATAAATTTTGGACCTTTGGTCGTATAATTGGTGCACTATCTGTAGTGAGAAGTCTACAAAATAGAAAGGGTAATTCCTAATTTCCCTTTTCCAGGTTCACAAACCCTTACCGTCTGTTTGGAACCAATTCTTTTAGGATTTGAATTTCAGATTTAGAATTGGATTTGAGATTCAATTCACTTTTTTTGTTTGGAACGAAAGGGAATTCAAATCACGAAATTCCAATTTTTGTGTTTGGAGAACAGAGGAAATGTAAAGGTAATAATTTTTTAGACAATTATATCCTTGACTTACGATGAAAAATAAATTACGGTAAGTGATTTCAAGCGTGCTAGTGCCACCACATGGTGGTGGTGATGGCAGCACTGTACGAGGTAGCAACATCGACGGTGGAAGTGGTGGGATGGTCAAGTGATGGTAATGATGGTAGTGATGGTATTGAGGTGTAACCGGTGGTCGTCAACTGACGCCAATAGTGATGTTGGTGGCAGTAATGGTGGCGGTGGTGGCAGTAGTGGTGGTGGCGACGGTGGTGGAAATAGTGGTGGTAGTGGTGATGGTGTGGTGGTGACAGTAGTGGTGGCGACGGTGGTGGTGGTGGCATTATTGGTGGCGATGGCTGTGGCGGTGACAGTGGTGGTGGTTGTGGTGACAATGGTGGTGGCAATAGTGGTGGCGGCGGTGGAGTAATGGTGGCGGTGGTAGTGGCAGTACTGGTGGCGGTGGCAGTAGTGGTGGTAGTGTGGTGGTGGCGGCAATAGTGGCGGCGACGGTGGTAGTTGTGGTAGTACTGGTGGTAGTGGTGGCGGTGACAGTAGTGTTAGCAGTGGTTGTGGCTGCATCGATAGTGGTAGTAGTGGTGGCGGTGGCAGTGGTGGCAGTGGTGGTGACGAGGACGGTGGTGGTGGCGATAGTAGTGGTGGCAATAATGGTGGTAGTAAAAGTGGTGTGGCGGTAGCAGCAATAAAGATGGCGGTGGTGGGTTCATTGATGGAGAGATCCTAGAAAAAAGGGTAAGATAGGTAAATAATTACTTTTAATTCAAGTAAATCCAAATTCCATGAAATCCGACTATTTTTCATCGGATTTCATACTATAGAAAAAAATCCAGTCAAATCCCATGAAATCCAATTCTAATTCCTTTTTTTAATGTTCCAAACAAGAAAATTTGAGGATTTGAAATGAAACCCCATCAATTCCATGGTTCCAAACACACTCTTAGTCTACTACTCGCATCATGGATCCATCCCGTGTTCAGAGTCGCCTACGCAAGCTCCGTCTTAAGATAATTTTTGTGTTTCTTTTCAATTTTGGATTAAAAGAGTCTGAATTGCATCCCTTCTCTGCGACCGTATCTAGTTAATAAGCACAAACATTATAAAAAAAAGTTTGAAATTTAAGTTCATTTTTTGACTAGAAGAAGTTGCGTTTATTTTAATGACCGAGATTTAGGTCGCCTCCCCTAGGATCGAAGCAAAATTACGTGGTTTTGATCCTGATTTGTCCAAACATGTAAGTAGGTCGTTTGACCTCCATTGTCAAATTCAAACCGAATTAGATTTAATTTAGACTTCATCATTTTACTTATTTTTTAGGATAAAAGTCACTAAAATTACATACACATAATTTAGAGAAAAATTAGGGTATTACTGGTGTCTAAAACATTCAATCTATATAACTTAGTCGTCGAACGCGAATCTCCGTTTCCGTAGGTCAGAAGCTTAAATTGGACTATCTAGAGTCAAATTAACGTTTTCTTGTGTTGATTATTAAATTGACCCTAAAAATAAGACGGCGACTCTAGATAGACCTTCTCGGGTCTAATTTTGCAAAGCGGTTCACTACACTCGACACTGGACCTAAGCACTAGAGTAGAGACTGTCATCGTGTATTCACTCCCCGCCCCCCTAACCCTCGTAGCACTGCCACTCCTCAGGCTCTATGGAAAGTCTTTGTAGATACCTTTGTTCAGTCCTTACTATGACCCATGTCAACACATTTAGCTTATGACTCGGAGTGCATTCTTGTAGCACTTTCCCGTATATAGCAAACACCAATTTTTAGACATTAATTTTTTTTAGAAAACCAATCATAAATTCCAGCCTAAGGAAAATAATAATACACTTAAAATTGCTCTTCTAAGAGCCCATTTGGGATTGATTCTGAAAAGTAGAATTCTGCTTAAATCTTAATTAGTTTTCAAAATCAGATTTAATTTACTTTAAAGCATAATCACTTTACTGTTTGGTAAAAGTAGTTGTAAACTAGCTTATATAAAGCTATAAAAGTGTTTGGATAAAAAATGCTTAAATCAGTTCTATTATGACAAACTGACCATAAAGGACACTTAGTAAATAAATTTCTAACATCCATTTAGAAAGGCGATGTTAAGATAACTATTATTTGTAAATAACTATATTACACAAATAAATTATCAAAAGTTATTTTCATCTACCTACAAAAGTTGTTTATTTTTTACTTTAAACTAAAAACACCCATAATCTCAATTAGTGCATATAGTACAATAATTTTCTTAAATTAGTTAAAGAGTATGAGATGTCCTTTTTGTGAGAAATACGAGGATAGTATGGTAAATTAAAAGGTCAAACCTGATTATGAGAAAAATGATTATATTATAATCCTCACTTTTCAGGATTATGGAGTTAATCAGTTTGGAGTGTTTTTGAGGCAAATTAAATCTCTTGATCTTTTTACCAAACACTCACATACCTGATTTAATTTAGATTAAATTCGGTTCGATGATCCCAAAATCAATGCCTAACACCCTCTAAGCAACTTTAAGGCCCTCGTGGGAAACCCATAGTTCCCCGATCTGCATAACACCAAATGCATCCAACTACCATCATTGTCTTTTAAGATTCTTCCTGCTCCACATTTCCCTGAATTGCATCTTGAACACTTGTCGAAACTCATTTTCGCAACCAGGAGAAGGAAAGAACCAACAAATATACGTGTTTCTTCACCTTATGCTCGCTAGTAATTAATTAAGGTGGCACATCTTGTTTGTAAACTCAACTGCCATGTTAAGAATAATATTTGTCGGACCATGTGGCATTGTGAAGTCCTCATGAAACATGCTTTTGTTTCACCAGATCCAGAATTTCCAAACGGCTACTGCAAAATTGCAAGTCCAGAAAAAAGAAGAAGAAGAAGAACATGTCGCATTACTCTGGTAGAAGTTCCAAGCATTGCATCCCTTTAAAACAATTGAATTTTTTTTCTTCACAAGCAAGTGGAAATAACCACCAGAAGTTACGTGAAAATGTGACCCGAAGAGTATGCAATGTATTTCCGATCCCCCCATGGCAATGCTCACAACTTGGATTAGCAGTGAGATGAGAACTAATTATTCAGCCTCTAACGCTACACGCATCATTTGGCTCACAAAATGGTGTTAATTGCATTTGGCTCACAAGATTCACACAAAGGGTATTCTGCATGCATAATGTTCTTGGTCTACGTTTGGCAAGTGAACTCGGTTTCCCATATGACTATGGTGTAGAATCAAGACTTTCCACATGGTCATTGCCATTTTTTCCCTTTGACAATGACGTCTTTATCAAGGCATTATATGGAAAGACTGACCAATCAATTCATTAGAGTTCTTCAAACTACGCTAAGCTTCTGGAACTTAGGTATAGCTCAAATGGTAGGTCATGACAGTTGACAATTATAACTCTTGGGAAAAAAGGGTCGATCATATAAGTTATTAATTGCAAATAATTGAATTCTAGTTATTCTAGTTTACTATTGTTGATGTAGTTTAACCACAAGGGATTGGCTTGGTGGTTAAGGTAGTTTGCTCCCTTTCTTGACATAGCAGAAGTGTTAGCTTGTGACTATATGTGAAAATGTCTTTGATAAACTAATAAGTAAAACAAGTGAATTAATTTTGAAAATAATTGTATATAGTCTTACTGTACATGAATTTCACCATCTTGCATACTAAGCTAGTGTGTATTGTTCAACCACGTAGATATATGGCTAAAACAAGTTAATGGATGAAAGTAAACAACCGCCGCGGGGCTCAGAGTTTGGAGAAGGTAAACTACCATTTGTGAACAAGTTTACTAAAAGCGATGACAACCACCATCTGGTCTACTTCCGGTACTATTCTTTGAGAGAGTTCCTCTTTGAGATATTGAATAACAAGTTTCTTGGTTCAGTTCTTTAAGGTTATCTTCCCACATAAGAAAGCTTAGTTTTGTTGTTTTCATTGTAATATTTACTTTTAAAGGAGTGTGTACTGTATTTCAATTGTAAATCTTATTTTCACTTGTAATTGCTAAAAACCTTGAAGGGTTTCAGATCTGTACTGTGGTTTGAGCTAGTACCCGAAACTAGCTGTTTAGTGAAAGGCTCGAGTAGGTCTTCCTTGTGTGGATTGCTCGAGAATTGGACATAGGCAGGTGGGGCCGAACTATTATAAATTTTTGTGTCGATTTGTATTTACTATTTCTGTTACTACGTTGTAAGTTTAGTTTTTAAATTTCTACTTAAAGTTGTAAACACCTATTCACCCTCCCTCCCTTCCTTCCTTCCTCTAGGTGCGTTTAGGGACCTACAAGTGATATCAGAGCCGTGTGCTCTGTTTTTCAGTAATAGACGGTCATATACTCTTGGACTTTTTAATGGATTTCAGACTGATTTAGTATAAAGATGGTATTTTACGTATTCATTTGATATCTTTAAAATGTTAAAATCTTTAAACTGTACTGAAATAATACTTTAAGTTACAGATTTAAGATTAATCCTAAAAGAAAAACGAAACATCCGTCTAAACGACGGACATGATGTATAATGTTCCCAGAAGTGTTACCCTTCAGCATACTTTTACAATTCTACTATTGGGGATTAAAAAGAAAAAAAAAACAAGAAGAAGCCTCTTCCAGGATGATAATACGGTATATAAAATAACTCAAAAAGTTAGATTTCCGATAGACACAGTGTACGTGTCTTGTTGGTGTTGACAATTTGTTAAATCCCACGCTGCACCAGAGACGTCAGTCTTTCCAGTTAAAAAAAAAAAAAGTTGAATTTGATGAAATCTTTTTTGTTGTTGATGTTCGTTCTACGAACCGCGTGTCGCCAATTTTATCCTTTGAAACTCCTCTCCTCTCTTGCATAAACACAGCGGAACTCCCCCCCCCCCCTCCCCCCGGTCATCAGATCTTCAAATGCCACACCCACACACGTAGATGCCCATAGTACGCACACAGTGCACACAATAGTGCGTGTAAATGAGGTGCAAGAAGCACCACGCCACAGATCTCAGCAGCGGCGTCGGCGTCTGTGCCTCCTGCCTCCGCGAACGTCTCTTCTGCCTCATCGCTGCCCAGGCCGCCCAGTCCCAAGCCCTCGACGACCGCCGCAAATCCAGCACCACCACCGATCCCCCACCGCAACACCACCACAACCACCAGCCCCTCGTCTTTCCCCGCTCCGTCTCCCCTTACATCACCCGCCGCAAATCCGACAACACGCACCACCACCACCATCAACATACCCTATCAGATCAACGCTTCTACAGCACTCCGCAGGTGGATTTTTTTGCCAGCAGTGGTAGCGGATTGCCGTCCAACAAAAATAAGTACGGCAAGTTCTCTTTATTATCGAGGTTATTCAGATCCAAATCGGTCAAAACGGGTTCGGATCCTGCCCTTTCGGATTTTACGGATCACAGAGATTCGTGCACGGCGTCGACCTCGTCGCCGTCTTGGCTTTCGAACCTTCTCGCCGGCCACAAGAAGAGGCAATCGAGACTGTTCTCGCTAGACGAGTCGGCCATCGTTGGTGGCCGGAGAATATGCCGGAACAAGGACCGGGGAATGTCCCCGGCGAGATACTCTGATGTCGGGGAGGAGGAGGAATGCGGAGGCGGATCGAGCGGCTACTCGTCGGAGTCATCGCAGGGGTGGAAGCAGACGCCGGTCAGACACGGTCAAACAGCCCGGCGCGGCGGCGGGGGACGGCCAAGCCATGCGCGGAATGTGTCGGGCTTATTTTGCTTGAGCCCGTTGGTGCGTGCGAGCCCTAATCGGCATCGGAACGGGAAGGCAATGCCGCCGGAACTGTCGCTTCCGGGGGAAAGTAGGGTCCAGGCGAAGCCCCACATCTCCTCGGCGGCGTCTTTTTGCGCCAACAGGTCAAGAAAGCTTGCGGATTTCGGGAGGTTCAATCCCAACCATTGATTGCGACGTCGGCGGTTGACATCACGACCACGTAAAGTCAGAAGTACGGTTTTGCCCTTGCTGTTTTAGCTATTTACACGTAAATTATTTTGTCCCTTTTCTTCATAACTTTCTGTTACACTTTTTGCTTAAAAATATACGAGAGGGAAACAGGCAAATATTTTTTATTTTTATTTCCTTGTATTTGCGATTCTGACTTTTGAATGCCGTTTATAGTTATTAAAATACCCTCCCTTGATTACGAATGGGCATATATTGGTTGAGTTTTGGTAAGTGGGTGTGTTTGGTCCCACTCATTTATTGATTGATCAGTATAATAAGTAGGTCGACAGGCAATTTGGTAGGGGTATCGAAAGTGCGTGTTGGGTGCTTGGCGCGATCATACCTACCCGGTGCTCCTCAAGCGCAGCGCTACGCTACTTGTCTTGTATTCTCTGAGTTTTGGAAATTGAACTAGTAGGTTTTAATCTCTTGGAAATTGAACTAGGTCTAGGGGGTTACTTCATTTCATTTGTTTGAAAGCAAAAATCTCTTTGTAACAACACAACAGCCCTGATGTTCGGCTTAGGAGCGATGGGGTGGGTCCGCTACATTTAATGGAATGGCCTGGGTTTGGTTGGGTCGTGTCCACCCACCACACTCCCTCCCTCCTGTCCCGTCCCGTGTAACCTTAATTGCACTCCACCAGGCTCAGAGTATTGAATGCCTGACTTTGACTCAAGAATTGCTAGCTAGTGGGGTTGGTCATTCAACCCTGGAAAACCAATTTTACCACTTTACAAATTATATCTATGTGCCAATTCAATTCGTTAAAATTTTCACACGGTCGTAACAAGGGTTGTTCCTTTATGGCTTTTACTTTTTTTTTTAATTTTTATATATGTGCCAATTCAACCGGGCGATATGTTTTCAGTTTTTTTTTTCACTCAAACTCAATCCAATATAAGAAAAAATAACTGATTTTTTTTTAATGAAAATGATAAAAGTACAATAGCGTACTTAATACGAAAATTATGAAATTGAAAACACGTTATAAAAACAGAAAATAAATATGGTAAACACACATGCCCAATGCGGTATTTTTCATATTCAATTTTGTTTTGGAAAAAAATTGCCCAAATGGTGAAGAAAAGTGAAAACTTCAGGAGATGTGTTTTTCCAATCTTCCGACCGAAGTTCATCCCTTGTAAGAAAAAAGCATAAATAACACAGATTTACCTTTTTTTATACAACTTCTGACTCTCTCTCTCTCTCTCTCTCTCTCTCCTCCCCCTCCCCACCCCGCCCCAGGTACTAACTAGCACCACCAGGTCCACCACAAAACGATCACAATCTCACCCACCACCCGCCAGAACTTATTTCACAAAAATCGGATCTTCTTTCACCACCATATACGACCCACCACTGCTGTCCAACCACCGCAACACCACCTTCAACCTTAACCACAGCCTCACCCACACTGCACTATCACCATTTGAAATCCATGATCGACAGCCATCCAATCGCTGCCACCACCCTTTCGACCACTAGCGCAGCTACTGCCAAACACACCAAATCCCAGCACCACCTCTTCTTCTATATCTTCCCCCCTCCCCCATTGCTATCACCCCCATTCGAAAAACCATTCCTCTGTTTGGAAACTTGCAAGGCAGTATAGAGAAACTGGACTGAAGATGCTTGAGTTGAATGCGTTGCACTCTTTCCTTAAGACAGTATTTGCTCCCTTATAATCTGCTTAGGGTAGCAGTAAATCTGCCTCCCAAGAGAAAACATGCGAAACTCTGTTGATCACAGCATAATACAATCAACAGACAGAAATTTGAGAGAGAGTAAGAGAGAATTCGAAGAAAATTTATGATCTGACCATCAGCCCTATTTATAGACACCAAAGGGTGCCTAGAACATGTGCAAACAGTTGTGGCAGTTAAGTGACTCTGCAGATATCACTTAACAGTCACAATCTGTAGATACAGTATAGAGGTGCAACATTTGAACTAAAAGACACCAATTGCAGTTGCCATTTAAATTAACTGTTTCAGTTCAAGTTGCAGCTCACATGCTGAATTTGTCGCAAAAGTTAAGGCTGGGCTCGAGGCGAGGGCTCCTAGCGATGATGCGCACGTGCAAAGTGCAAAGTGCGCCAATAGCGCCTTTACACCGCCGCCGCCCCCGCCGCCGTCGCCGCCGGCGCGCGCGCGCGTGCGTTGCGGTGCACCGCACATGTGCGAGTGTATGGCTATGCATACCATGTGTTTCTAGAACAATATAGTATGTCACATGGTCATTTAAATACTCTTAACTTTTCTATTTCCCAAGCCATGTGGAAACCCACTTCATGATTAATTTCAACCTTATTAAATGCCAATGTTTGAGAGTTAATATCTCTCAAACCAATCAATCAATTTGATTGATTCTTTTTGCAACTTATTCCTTGTAGTACAAACTTTAATAAGGTAAGAATCAATATTGGAAAATTTTCAACAATTTCCCCCAATTTTCTAAAATTGGATTTTATCATATTCCTAATTTAGAAATGTACCTCTCTATCCTTTGGTAGGTCCTACTAAGATAAATGTGTCTTTCGACTTGAACCTTTACTATAAAGTAGTAAAGTCAATCAGAATTCAAAGTAGCCTTAGCCTTGAACTAAGAATCCTTGGTGATTGATCATCACAACTATGTAGAACTTTCCAACCAAATTTCCAAATACCTGCACATTTACAGCCATGTGCTATATCTTAGGATTTTCATAAGTGCCATAGAGATAGCTCAAATCTCGTAGAAGCGGCCCCACTTCCCGCACTTATATAGGTAAATCTACTAAGGTGCACTTGTATGACTTGCACCCTCCTTTAAGGACATAGATTTATTAAGGGAATAACTCCCACCCTCCTCTTGTTCTCCATACAAGTATGCACTACCTTGAGATGGCATGAAGATCAAAATCTTCATCTTTTAGTGCATCTTTGGTTATAAATACAACGTGTTTTTCCATTGAACTAGAAGACTAAAAGTCACTCTAGTATCTAGTTGGTTTCCACGTGTATGTTACCTCTCTAATTTCATGAGCTTCAAACCCATCTCCCTGAAAGTTTGCCTAGGCCTTTCGTAAAGGGATCTGCCAAATTTCCTTTGGACTTCACATAACTAATAGTAACAACTCCTTTGCTAAGTTGTTCTCTCACATAGCTATATCTAAGACTTATATGTCTAGACTTTCCATTGTATACCTTACTATATGCTCGCGTTAACGCTGCCTCGTTATCGCAGAATATAAAAATAGCAGGCATTGGCTTAGGCCATAGAGGAATCTCTATCAACAGGTCTCTTAGCCATTCTGCCTCCTTAATCGTCGTTGCCAAAACAATAAACTCGGACTCTATGGTCGAATGTGAAATCAAAGTTTGTTTCTTGGAACCCCAAGAAATAGCACCTCCACCTATGGTAAATATCAAACCACTTGTGGACTTTGTTTCATCTGAGTTCGTGATCCAGTTTGCATCTGTGTACCCTTCCAAAACAGCAGGAAACTCTTTATAAGTTAATGCATAGTCCATTGTGTGCCATTAAGGTACTTAAGTACTCTAAACACTACATTCCAATGAACTTGCCCGGGGTTATGAGTAAATCTACTCAAAACACCAACTGCAAAGGCTATATCTGGCCGGGTACATTGCATGATATACATCAAGCTGCCAATAACACTAGAATATTCTAGCTGAGAGACACATTTCCCTTCATTTGCCCTCAACTTGATAGAAAGGTCATATGGGGTAGTAACCGGGACACAATTCTCGTGATTAAATTTCTTTAAAGTTTTCTCAATATAATGAGACTATGACAAATAAATAGAATTCGAGTATCTTATTATTTTCATTCCCAATATAACATTGGCTTCCCCCATATCCTTCATATCAAACGATGAAGATATAAATAATTTAGTTTCCAACACAATATCTAAATCAGTACCAAAGATTAACATATCATCCACATACAAACATATTATCACACCACGTCATTTATTAAACTTAGAATAAACGCATTTGTCACATTCATTTATTCTAAATCCATTAGAGAGAACGACTTGGTCAAATCGTTCATGCCACTGCTTTGGAGCTTGTTTTAAGCCGTACAAAGATTTGATAAGCTTACAAACCTTTGTTTCTTGGCCCTTTAGTACAAAACCTTCTGGTTGTTCCATGTACACCTCCTCATCTAAAATACCATTTAAAAAAGCAGTCTTGACGTCCATTTGGTGTATAACTAGTTTGTTAATGGACGATAACGCAAACAATAATCTTATAGTGCTAAGTCTAGCTACCGGAGCGTAAGTGTCGAAATAGTCAATTCCTTCCTTTTGTTTAAAACCCTTGGCTACAAGTCTAGCTTTATACTTATCTACGAATTCGTCTGGCTTAAGCTTTCTCTTAAAGATCCATTTGCAGCCTATTGGTTTAAACCCTAGTGGTAAATCAGTCAATACCCAAGTTTGGTTTGACATTATCGACTCCATTTCATCATTTATAGCTTCTTGCCACAAGTCAGAATCTCGAGAAGTTATGGCTTCTCGATATGTAAGAGGGTCATGTTCTACGTTATACATATGAGAGTAATCACCTTCATTTCTACTTCCCTCAACTAAGAATTGGTAGAAATCTGGACCATAGGTTTTCTCAATTCTTGCTCTCTTACTTCTCCTTAGTTCACCTCCTTCCCCCATTTCCGGAGTAGGGTGAACTTGATCCTCATCGACTGTGTTTTCATTTTTCCGATCTCTAGAGAAAGAATTCTCAAAAAATTCTGCATCTCTAGATTCCAAAATAATATTTTGGCTAACGGATTCCGTTGATTCCACGGTTAAGAATCTATTCGCTTTGCTATGTTGAGCATAGCCTATGAAGACACATTCGATTGCATTTTCCCCTAATTTGGGTCTTTTTGGATTGGTTAGCCTTACTAACGCCCTACACCCCCACACTTTAAGGTGTCCAAAAGAAGGTTTTCTCTTCTTCCATAACTCATAGGGTGTGACATTAGATACCTTGTGGGGTATACGATTAAGTATATATGTGGAAGTCATGAGAGCTTCCCCCCACAAATTCTTAGGCAAATTAGAAGTAAGTAATAAGGTATTAACCATTTCTTGTAAGGTCCTATTTTTCCTCTCGGCTACACTATTTTGTTGTGGACTATAAGGAGCTGTAACTTGGTGTATGATACCCCAAGTTTCAAATAGATCATCAAAGGAAATATATTCACCTCCCCTATCCGACCGTAAAATTTTAATCTTACGATCTAGTTGATTCTCTACTTCCGCTTTGTAAATTTTAAATTTATCCAAAGCTTCATCCTTAGTCCTAAGAAGATATGTGTATGTATAACGTGAACAATCATCTATAAATGTAATGAAGTATCTTTTACCACCCCTTATTAGCGGACAGTACCTTTCGCTCTCTGTTTCATAGAATCAATTTCTTTCACTTTCTAGTGCACAGTATTATCTCCACGAGTTCAGAACGGAAATGAAACATAAAGCCAATATCAGGCATCAACTATAAACAGAAAAGATAATTTTTATGAATAGAAAATTAGAAAACACCATCATATCACCCGCAGACGTCGTTATCCTCAGCTCATTAGCTTTTTCTAGGGATAAATCATGAGTTCATCCGCTAAAAGGAAGCATGTCTTTTTCATAACGCAAGTGCAAAGCGATGTGAGCGCCATAGGACCTCATCCGATTCACCACCAATTACAAAGTCAACGACAATAACTTGCATGATGGCAATTACCAATAGGCACTTAAAATTTTAAATGAGCAGTTGAGCCAGACTATGTTCATCTTCATTCTCCTTAACAAGTTCACCACACTTAAAAGAAGCTATAACTTAAGACCACAAGTCTAGAGGAAAAGTTTCCATCAATTTTATGTCACCTTATTATTTTTCCTTGAATACGCTATTAACTCCTTATAGTGTTTGACTCTGGACCACCTTCAGCAATAATTGCCACAACTCCAATGGTGGGCTGTTTGAGAGCAGTCTTTGAAGAAGCAGCAGCACTGCAAAATTACCAATATATAATCAATATGTGGTAGAAAATTGATACCTCTGTCCACCAGGATGCTACTAAAAGAGAACTCACCTTCTATATGATGCAAAGTTTATGAAAACATCAGCAGTAGGATGTGCAGCACAAGCAGCTTCAATGCTGCAAAACAGAGCAAATGCCGCACAAGGTTAGCAAGCTCTCAGCTTTTTTTCCATTAAGACATCACAAAGCGAGGGGCACTAGCCACTCAGCTCGAACTCAATCAAGAATTTTGGTCAGGGAAGGAGCTTTCATTAGATCCACTCTCAAAATAGGCCGTAGGTGGTATATGATCGAATATGACACAAGTTAAAATCTAAGACACACTTCCAGTAGAGCAGAGTAGCACAACAGCAGGAAGCCGGTTTTCTTATACGAAAAAGTCTTTTTTTATTTTTAATGATGTAAGTTAATTATCACAAGTTCTAACCCCTAAGCTCGGCTATGCTGTTTAATTGCTCAAATAGGCGATTTCCTAATTTGGTTGAGTTGCTGTTCTTCACACTTTATTAGGCCCCCTACCCAGTTCGCACAACCTATTCAAGTGATTCTCGTTAGTAAGCCTAATTCATTGCATCTTAACGCGGCAAGGCAAGGCAAAACAAAATTAACAAACATACAAACAATGAGAGCACACCAATCCATACATCCCCCAAAACATTCAAACAACCCTCTCACCCACGTTACCCAACCCAATTCCAACTGCAAACGCATGAACCAATCTTGGCCACCTAAACAAAGCTCCAGCGGTCCTGCCTGCTCTTCCATTATAAAACTCCTAATTTTAAAACCCTAATTAAAGCTCCAGCAGACTTGTTCTTCTTGAATTTCGTTATATTAAAATTTATGTTGTCAAATGGCAAAAAAAAAAAAAAAAAAAAACTCCAGTTGGTCAAATGAGAAGCGAGAAAAATAAATTACAACAAAAACTAACAACTATTAACAGATGTTTGAATACACCCTAAGAAGACCATGACCATGGTAGATCGTCTAATAAAATATAAAGTAAATTGAATATCTTACATTTAAGATAGAAATCATTGCCAAATCAAACCTTTTGGCTGCCGGCTAGGCAAGAAAAACAGATCAAGCAGGAAAGTTTTCACCTACAAACCAAACACCTCTGCAATCAGAGGAAAACAAACAACAATAAAATCTAGTGTAAAAAGAGGAAATAAAACAGTCAAAACAACTACAAGAAAAGTTGGAACAAACTGTAAGACCCCAAATTATTAGGTGTTTTTTAGAACTTTAGTAACCTTTGGGGTACTTTTGATAATATGATATATTTTTTAGATTCTTTTAGGTTATTTACAAAGTTTGAATACATAAAGACTAGTCGGCTTGTGATCCATTCATAAAGGATAGAGAGGAATAGAAGAAAGAGAAACCAAGGGTTTTGAGAATTTTAACTTTCTACTCATAATTGGTAAGAATTCCTATGCCCAGCTTGATTATGAGTAGGATTTGAATCAATGTAGAACTCTGTTTATGTAGCTTATATACAGGTGAGTTTATTTGATTCCTAGGTTTTGAATTTATTGGATGCCGGCAAAACTTTGCAAAAGATTGTTGCATAATTTTAGGTAAGGGTTTCAGATACATATCCACCTCATTAACATCATGCCTTTAATTAATTTCGTTTTTGTGATTTTGGATCAATGAAAATATTTTTCTTTGTTAAAATTGTGAATCTTTGAAAATCAAATTTGCATTGGACGCCTTCAAATTTTTTGTACTTTTTGTCTCCTAAATCCTTGTATCTTCTTTTAAACAAAACAACCTCATACAAACTTGGTTTTGTATTTTTGTCCTCTTCGTGTTATATCTGATATTCAGTATACTTCGAAGTCGTTTTAAATATTCTTCTTATTCCATCTCAATTGCTCAAAAAGTTTTTATCTTTGTTGTGTATGGCTTGTAACACCCCGAACCGTGATATTATCTAGCCGGTTAGTTTATTATTTAGGCGACGACTTTTATACACAAAATTTAGCGTCGATTTCCATTAGTGAAATTTTATCGGCAACCTTTACCAACAAAATTTCGGAAAAATCATAAGTTATAATTTAAAGATAGAAATTGTAAGTGATATTGATGGACGTACTTAGTACAATTAGCGTAAATGATAATTCAAAATTTTTAGCGACAAAAATATTTAAGTTGGCATCTATATTTTTATTTAGTAACTTTAGTGACGATTAGTATGGCAGGGTTAAATTATAAATATATGTTTAGATTGGGGACTATTGAATAAATAAAAGATTACAACAAAATCTGATTTAATTTTAAAATTATGTCAACTCTTTTATTTTGGAAAGAGAGGTAACCAAGGAAAGAGAAATGAGCATTTTACTTAATGGGATTTTTGGTTACAATTTAGAACAGAGAAAAAAGGAAAGAGTAAGAGAGGAAGAGAGGGTGGGTTGTGCTCAAGAGAAAAGAAGAGAGAAACAGAGAGAGAGAGAGAGAGAGAGAGAGAGAGTGAGAGAGATAGAGAGGAGAAAAGGAGAAGCTGCACGAAAAAAGAGAGAGAAGAACAAGAGAGATTTCGGCAACGGAAAAACCGGCGGCGAAGTGCGAATCCGGCGCAGAGAGTCCAACATCCGGTACGCCCTCTTTGCCGTGATTCATATATTTGCTTGTATCTTTTCATATGGGTATTATACGTGCATTAGAATTTTCCGTAGTGAATGTAGCGGGATATATAGGTATATAATGGGAAGAGAGAGAGAGTTTGCAGCCATGGAAATAATGGGATGAAGGGCAAGGCAGTTTACCTGTGTGCGTTGTGTGTGGGGAAGAACATGGAGCAGCTGCCGTAATGGCAGCTGGGCGTGTGTGTTTGAGCATGTGTGCCCTAATGTGTGTGTATTTTGGAGGAGATGTGGAATGCATGACCTGTGTCTAAATTACACTCAAGAAGTTAGTACGCAGACTTGACATGTGCCTATTCATTCAATCATCTGATTTGTGGGCAAGTTCTTTGCTCTGTGATTCTTGGTTGCATAACTGATATGGAAAGATGATGATGAAGGGGAACACAAGGGTGTGATTTAAAGATTTGGTGAACCCCGAATTTGCTTGTTCTGTATTCTCGGTCTATGCTTCTCTCTTATGGTTAGACCGGACTGGGTTTACGCAGATTTGTGAGGGTGTCTGTGTTAAGGTGTGGTTGTGCATGTTGGTTGAGTAGTGGGCAAAGAAACAAGCTCCTACCGTGAGGTAGTAGCTATAATAGGTATGTGTGTGACTGCGTGAAAACATGGTGCAATGGGTATGTGAGAGTGTGTTGTGTGGTCTTGTGGGTATTTATATACGTGTGTAAATGGTGGATGAGGGCATGAAGGTGTTGGGGAAGAAAAGAGAATTGATGGAAGACCCACTGCCGTGAAGCAGTGGGTGTGAGAGTTACAAATGGGTTGGCAAATTCTTTATATATGTTGGTGAGTGTGTAAGCTGTGTAGAAGGTGTGTGTATGTGTGAGTATAGTGTGTGCATGAGTGTGCATAATGTGAGTGAGTGGAGGTATGTGAAACTTTGTGGTTGGTAATGGGTGTGCCTGGGTGAATGAAACAAAAAGAAGAAAAGAAGATACAAGGAAGAGCTACTGCCTTATGAGTTTTGTGTGTGATTGTGTTGTGAGAGCATGTGCGTATAATATATGTATATATATATATATATATGTGTGTGTGTGTGTGTGAAGGTACGAAAACTATGGGTGATCAGGGTGCAGTGGGTGCATGAGAGTTGTGTATGTGTTGGGTGTATAATAAGCAGCAAGGAAGAGAGTAACAGCACTGTTGCGGTGCTGTGAGTGTGCACTTTGTGAGGAAGATGAGTGAATTATTAGTATCGGGTTAGCGTTAGGTACGATACATGCATTGGGTGCCGTACAGTGATTGTTAAAGCCTAAAATTTTAAAGTAAGATACTTTAGGCTATTTTAGATATTTTGGTAAAATTTTATAATTTTCTGAAATCATATGTATTTTTAATATTTTCTGTAATCTTAGACTTGTAAAATTCTTTTGGAGCCTTTAAAACTCATGAAAATGTTTTGGAAAAATTAGAGTAATGTTTTTATGATATAAATAAGTCTCAGTTTGAATTTGATGATTTTTGGAGTTGATTTTCTATGGTTTCCGTATCGCATTGTTTTTAGCAAAACGAATAATTTAAAAATAGTTTTAATGCCTTTTAATTTCTAATTTAAATTTTTATACATATTTTAAAGCTGTTAAGAGAATTATGGGACTTTATTTTCACCTATAAACAATTATGGCTATTTATTGCATTTAAAGAAATTATTTTAATTCGAAAATATTCAAAATTTCAAAAAATTCATATTTTGATTTTTTATAATGTTTTAAGCTATAAAAGTGTTTTCTAATAATTAATATGTGTTTAGAGTATCGTTACACATTAAAGAGTGTATAAGGGTTTCATTTAAGTTAGCCGTGTGAGGGACCGTTTTGAGGTGCGCGATTTGGTAGTTAGAAGTGGGCACATGGTGGGTAGTTGATATTATGGTTTATATTATAATAGACATAGATTGTGTTCTAATAAAAAAAATTTCCAATTTAGGTTAATTCAAGGATTTTTGGATCGAGGTTGATTAGCTTCGCGTAACTTGGACCGAGATAAGGATTTTCTCTCCGAACCCTACTAATTATTCTGAACTCAGATGTTTTAATCTCAACTATTTTGCAAATACTATTGAACTATGGTTTTATTAAATTTCCACGAAAATATTTGGATATGCCCGTGAAACCCTAATTTGAGCCGTTTAGCGATCATTTGAAATTTTGATTAATACTTATCTGTTTATTGACTCAATCATCGTAAAATATTTTCAATTTTATTTATTGCTTTTCAATGTTGACATGAGTTAGCAATCTGGGAGTTATAAGGATGGTCTGTATTGCTGGAGTTATAAGGATGGTCTGTTGGTTGGGTTAAACTAGTACCTAAATAGACTAGTTAGTGTACATATGCATATGTAAAGCATATCGAGCACTGCCGGGGTGGCTTTGCTATAGTGTACTGCTCATGTTCAACATTTTCTATTTTTCGTTTATTATACATAAAGTGTTTTGAATGACTGTTAATAGAAAGATCGAGTTGATACTCATCCCTATGTTTATATTGAAATGTTGTGGTTTTATTTGAAAACCCTTTTAAAATCATCATTTGATTGTTGATGGAAAATCATTTGAATCGCTTTGTTTCTCCGTTTTAAAAGTTGTTATTTGGCTTAAATGTAAAATCGTCCGTTTCGTTTTGTTATTTTAAATCTTTGATCGACCTTACTGGGCTCTCGAAAGCTCACTCTCCTTTGATTTCCTTTCTACCGGTAGTGACCAGCATTAGATTACTAGAATCTGGACTAGAGGCAAGCGAGGGAGTGAATTTAAGTTACCGTATTTTCTATTAGAACCCTTGCGTGGGTGAAGATCATTATTTAAATTTTGTAGGACACTGATTTGGTATTTTATTTAAGACAATCAATTGAGAGTATGATTTCATTGAAGGTTAGTTGCTCTGATGATGGTTGTCCACTTTGGGTTATAAGGACATTATTCTCTTAATGTATCTGATCGAGTGAGTGTCTAACGTTCTGAAAATTCCAGGATGTTACATGGCTATTATGCCTTTGAGATATATTCATGTCCATAGAGCCCATTTGAATTGAACTAATACTTAGAACCCGTTGGAGTGTTAAATCCTTTGTCACTCTGCTCGTGGTCTAATTTCAACTATAATAACCTACTAATTGTAGATAACCATGTGTGCTTCCTAATTCCATCCCACAACGACTCTTCAACGTCTCTTAACAAATCATAAAACTGATGACGGCCCTCGTTCGGCTGTTGGGCCGTATGTCATCATCGTGGTACTCGCCAAAATCAACATTATCATGCCCAACATTTATAACCATATCTCAATAATCATACAGTGCCTCCACCCTAACTTCAACTTGACTAGCTAGATTGGATGACAATACCACTGTTTCTCCGTGCTGGGTCCACCTTGTGTATCCACCCATAAAATTGTACCGAAGAAGATGCCATTTTACAACCATTCTTTTTTTTTTGGGTTAATTACACTTATGTCCCTGAGGTTTGGGTGAAATTACAGTCAAGGACACTAACTTTCAAAAGGTAACAAACCGTGATCACAAACGTTAAAAAAGTAACACTTGTGTCCATCTGTCAAATATCCGTCCAAAAAGTGTAATTTTTGTGACGTCATCGGTACATAATTTCAAAATATCACAATCCTACCCCTAGATTACTGTTACCTCTCTTCTCACTATTCCGTCTTCTCTTTCACGAGCCTCTTTTCTCTTCCCCTTATCTCTCTCTTCTTCCATCAGACACAGGTGAATTCTCCCGCCACCATGCAACAGCCCCCAACATTTCACCACCCCGCTGCTCCCACCGCCCACCACCACGCCGCTGCCCCACCATCCTACCACCAAGTCGCTGTTCCTGCCACTCACCACCATGCCGCTGCCCCCACTGTACCACCACCACACCGCTGCCTACTACCGACCACCACGTCGATGCTCACCGCCGAGCACCACTTCTGTTGCTCCCACCGCCCACCATCACGTCCCTGCTCCCTCATCACCCGTTGTCATCCCCCTCCCTTCCCTTACCCAACCGCCTTCCACTTCGCTCCACCCCATACATTCGTCCCCCGCCCCGCTGCCTTCCCTTCCCCCACCCCGCTGCCTTCCCTTCCCTCGCCTTACTGTGCGCCGTCCCCCTCCCTTCCCCTACGCCATGCCTTCTGATTTCTTGAAAATTTGGATAATAAGTGTTGGAATTACAAGAATTGAAACCCTAATTTGAAAATTAGGGAGAAAAAAAGAATGGCTTGAAACCCTAATTTTCAAATTAGGGTTTCAAATGAAAAAGAATTGAAACCCTAATTTGAAAATTAGGGTTTCAATTCTTATTGAACCCTAATTTGGAAATTAGGGTTTCAAATCAAGGACAATATGGTCATTTTGACAATTCCGTTATGTATATGGGTATTCTGTTAGGTCAAAGGACATAAGTGCCTATTTTCCAAACTTATGGACACGCGTGTAATTTCACCCAAACCTCAGGGACATAAGTGTAATTAACCCTTTTTTTTTTCTTTAATGCAACAACTCACATTTACTGCACATACACCTTATCTTCTCAAAGTCAACATATGCAGGATACACGTAAGCGAACTAGAAAAATTCATTGACGCGATCTTGGAAATCATCATCATTTTTCCTTTTCATCAAACTTTGATCGACCGACATGACGACTGAGATTACTATATATCACCTTAAATTACAACCAATAATTAGGTAGGGTTGATATGAAAATGAATGCATGCATGTGACAACATGTCTATACCCCGTCCATCCTCTAATAGGTAGTGGTCCTATCCCATTTAGAAAAGCACATGTCTATAAAACGGTTACCGACTCATGCTTCTACATAAATTCAACAGCAACTCCCCGTATTTCTCCAAGTACAGACATCGATTAGGTGTTCAGACTAATGGCGGAACCAGGATTTTAGTCCTCCAGGGGGTGCCAAAAATATATCGAAGTCACTAATTTTTTTTAGAAGTAAAATAATACAAAAAAATTGAGTGCACTTTTCGATAATACATAAAAAAATAATACTAAAAAGCATCCAAAAAGGATAATCTTCCATGAGATGTTCGATGGAACAGATACGGCATCACTAACTCATACAAAATGATTTTCCAAATTCAGATTTAGACAGCACTCAGCAATGATATGAATGAAATTAACCAAATTTAGAACTTCCGTAGTACTAGGCAACATCCATGATCTACGCTAAAGAAAGCTACGGAATTATGAACTTGTATCATATACAAATACAACAAGGATAAATCAACTCTTTTCGGATTTTACATTAGCCTCGTTGCAATTCAACTTAATCGTCAATTACCTTGCCAAAGGTTGAATTATAACTCTCCTTGAATTAATTCTAACTTCTTTGATTGCTAAATCCTAGAAAGCAACAATAGCAAAAGGCATTTGAAATTTGAAATTTCAAATTCCAATAACAATGTTCTATGTTCATACTAAAATAACCCTACTTCAAGTTTTCAAATTTACTATATGAATTGATTGATAATTGAATGAGAAAACTAGCATAAGTCTAAACAACAAACATAAGTACAAACTACAGATATCAGCAAAGCAGAAGGCATCAGCATGATTTCAAATCAACACCTAACTGGATAGAAGCAAACATAGAAATAAAGATGGAACCATAAGATAGCCAAGTTCATTCAACAACTATAATTTCCATGAGATGTCCGATTGAACAGATACGGCATCACTAATTGACAGAACATGATTTTCCAAATTCAAGCACTCAACAATGACATGAACGAAATTAACTAAATTTTGAACTTATGCAGTCAAGGAACAGAGACCCATATGTGATCTTTACAGTAAAATTGGAAATTGAATTAGAGTTGTTACCTATGAAGTGGATTAATTGGGCTGAAGAGGAGATCAGAAGTTGCATTGTTGCGTCAGACATGGGAAATGAGAGAAACCAGAAAGATGACCTTTCGGCAGACAGGGAAAGTTGCACTATTGTCGCACCGGTCGTCGCCGGTGGAGTCCTCGCCTCGCCGTCGACACTCGTTGATCAGTTCGCCGGTCACTGCTTCTTCTAAGGTCACCGTTCGTCAACACGTCATCATCGGCGGAGGGTCATTGGCCGGTGGAGTTCTCGCCTCGCAGTCTCCACTCACCGGTCACTGCTTCTTCTTCAATTGACGATTGTTCCAGATCTGAATTCGAAGACCACTTCGGTTGTCGGTGCCCCCGGTGGAGTCCTCCCCTCGTTATCATAGAGCTGAGCTGAGCTCTGCCAAAGGGAGTCGACTCGAGGAGCCCCTGCCGTGTTGGTGTGTCGCTGTCGCCCGTCGTCGATGAGTGCTGCGGTCCGCCTGTTTGGGAGTGGGTGAGAGTATTTGGCATTGGGCAACTGGGCAAGTCACAGAGAAAGAGAGAGAGAGACATAAACAGGGTGAAATGAAAAAAAAAAATCTTTTAGAAATTGAGGGGGTACATTAGCCCTTCCTCATTCCAAAGTAGGTCTGCCCCCCGTGTAGGACACCACATATGTATGCACCCAGAGAAACACTGGAAAAAGTGCACCAAATATCCAAGGCATAAAAATGGAGCATGAGTCGATGCACTGTTTTATGAACACTTAGTTTTTCCAAAATTTTCAAAATTGACATCCTAAGGCTCATTACAAAGCATTACTCTGTAATGAGTACCTTTGAACGGAGACTAAGGATTTTTATGCATGCATGTGTTTAAAACTTGTAATATGCATGAATCTTTCTGAAATATCAAAATTTCGGAAAGATGGAATCATTAGGTTAATTTACAAGAACATGCCACAACCAAAATTATTCATTTTCAAATTCATAACAACGAATATTTCTAATACAGGCAGCATATTCATGTTTCTTAGTGTAATATGGAGTTCATTCGTAGAGTTGATATTATGTCACATGTGCTTGTGATATTGCTATACATGGACACAATTTAGGATTGATAATTAGAGTTTCGGGTTTAGTTTAAAGTTTAGGGCTTAATTAGGGTTTAGAGTTTATGATTAGTTATGGTTTAAGGTTTAATTGGGGTATAGGATCTAATCAGGGTGTAATTAGGGTTTAGGGTTGTATTTAAGGTTAGAGTTGTATTAATTAGGGTTACGATTTAGGGTTTCATTATGGTTTAGGGTTTGGGTTTAATTACCGATTTGGGGTTTTACGGTTGAGTAAAGGTTAATTCGGCTTTAATTAGGGCCAATTAAGGTTAAATATATTTACTTAGTGCTAATTAGGGCTAATTAGGATTTAATTAGGTTATTTAGGGTTAATTATGGTTTGATTAGGGCTAATTTGGTATTTAGGATTTAATTAGGACTTATTAAGGTTAATTAGGGATGTATTAGGGTAATTAGGGTTTAATTAGGCTAATTTTGGTAATTAGGGTTTAATTAGGGCCAACTAGGGTTAATTATGGATGTATTAGGGTTACCCTATGGTAATTAGGGTGAATTACGGTTTAATTAGAGGTTAATTAGGGTTAATAGCATTTAATTAGGGTTAGTTAGTGTTAATTAGGATTAATTCGCGTTTAATGGTTTTTTTCCTAACTATCAATACAATTATACATTATAACAAATTAAATACAATTACACTATACATTATAACAAATAAAATACAATTACACTATACATTGTAACAAATTCAAGATAACAAGTAATTACACTAATAAAATGTAACATATAATTATAAAAAAATAAGTACGTACTTTTAGCGGCATTTGTGGTGCGACACTAGCGACAGTCGTGGGGTGGTAGTAGTGGCGTAGAGGAGGGATAGAGGCTGACATCGTGGCATCGTGGGGGGACGGGGGGTGCGGTAAATAGGAAGAGAGAAAAGAGAGGGAATTAGGTTTTAGTAACAAGACTTTTAGCGATGGACTTAGCCTGTCGTTGAAAGTCCGTCGTGAGTGACGAATAATTCTGTCGCTAAAAGTCTACCTTTAAAATTATTTAGTGACTTTAGCGACAGTTTTTTAGTGACGGACACGTCGCCGAATGTCATTAGAAAAATTAGAGCAACGGATTATAATCGCTAAATATTTCTCAAAATATTTAAAAATTTTGGCGTAAAATAGAAAATTTTGGAAAATTCGTTAGCGACGGAATATCCATCACTAAATCCCTATCGATAAAGATTTGTCGATAAAGGTTTTAACTGCCAGAATTGTCCATCGGTAAAAACATTTGCTGACGGATCTTTACCGACAGGGTGATCTTGTTAGCGACGAAATTTGATCCACCACTAAAGAGCTTTTTTCTTTTAGTGGTTGGCTAGCCAGGTAGGGTACCAGTCACTCAAATAAATCCAATGTGGATTACCTTCATCACTTATTCCTTAAACTTGAGTGATCACTGTGGTCTCAACTTGCGGAGCTTTTATTCGAAAGGTTTGGCTTCGAGTAGGATATGGTATTCCACAATAGATGGGTCTATATCAGGCATGTCACTATATGATCAAGAAAATACATCGATAAATTTTCCAAGCAATGCAGTGATTTCTTATCTTTCTTTCTCATCTAGACTAGCCCTAATTTTGATTTCATTTACATTTTCTGGAGAGACTATGTTAACTTTGACTATTGTCTCGGCCACTGGCTTGACACGATTAGATTCCCAATTTTTAATTTCTTTAATCATTTCTTTATATATTTTTTTCCTCTTTTGGGTTCATTATGCGTGGCTCATCATTGATCGAGTTGATTAATTCATCATAACCTATATCAGCAACCAAGTGATAAAAATCAATCATCATATTATCAATCAAGTAGTTTGGAAAAAACATAGTAAGAAAGTAGATTTAAATTGGCTAAGGTGATATAAGCATCCAAGTCTTCCGGTTCCAGAGCATCTTTGATAGCTGGGCTTGCTTCTATAATCTTTTCCACAGTCAGTGGTTCGTACTCGTTCATCCAATTCTGTGTGTCGCCATGTGCTAGAGTGATGACACATGCTGGGTTTATGACTTGCTCGTCCCCTTCACAGATAAGCACCGAGATAAGCATATCAGTGAAGCATGCTGTCATCACTTCCGGCACCATAAAATCTATCCAATCTGAAACTCCTTCGGTACCTAACTCGGTGAATACTGGCAGTTCTTCGTCTTTGACCTACTCGCTGATATAGAATATCTCCCATCCTTTAATCTGCTTCACGATCTCAACATTGTAAACTGGCTCAAAAATCCATAGAAGGGCCCACTCTCTCCTTCTTTGACAAATCATTCATTTATGACAGGGAACTTGATGATGCTCATGCGCTTCTCGCTTTCCTTATCCTTCTTGGCCTGGGCAAGCTTCCAGATGGCTTCCCGCTTCTCCTTTTTGGTCAGCTTGTATCCTAGGCCAAACTGGTCCTTTTGTTTTCTCCATATCTAGGAAGCTGAGAATTCCTTGATAGTTCTGCCCTAAGTCTTTTTTGGGGAAAGAGTAAAACTTCCTCGTCATGGGGAGGACGGTCGTATTGCTATAAGGGGCAAAGGTGAGGAAGTTTTTACCGTGAAAAACTTCCTCATACTTGAGATATTGAACAGGGTTATCCATTCTGAATCAATTTAGCAGAACATCCAATGTATCATGCGGCACATGAACACTATCCTTCTCGACCTGTGCGATCAATTACGAATCTCCCATTATGGTTAAGACGACATTATTCGACACAAACTTAACCTTTTGGTACAATGTAGAGGGGATTGCACCAATAGAGTGTATCCAAGGCCTTCCCAACAAACGATTAAAGGTAGCAGGTATATCCAACACTTGAAATTCAACATCAAAGCTAGCAGTACCAACAATCATTTGAAGCTTTACTGTACCAATCACCTCTCTTCGGGTATTTTTGTAGGCTTGGTTAGAGGGAGTGAATTCTGAGGGGTTAATCCCGATGGATTGAAAAGTACGTAGGGGACATACATTTAAGGCAGAGCCATCAGCTATAAAAATTAAGGTGACCCTTTTGTCAAATGCTAGCATAATGATATGGAGTGGGTCAATGTGGCTCGTTCCCGATTTGGGCATATCTGACTCGGAAAAGGTGAGAACATTTTCATAATGTATAGGCCCTAGCACTTGGGACAGGTTGTCACGACCTAAACTCATGGGTGAGCCCATGGGCTAGATCTGTGACAATTCGCAGGCCCATTCAAACATCCACCCAAGTCTCTGCCAGGCCTTACTAGAACATGTACTCAGAATTCATTGCAACTTGCTTTATTTTAATAACATTAAATTGGCTATCAAGAGCCTCACTTTGAAATTTCCTCAACTGTCACAAATAACTTCAATTACATAATTAAATCCATAGAGATCAACGCTCCAACCAATTCTCAAGAACATAAAAATTTGCACTACAATGTCATCTAAAGATTTACGATTGCTCTAAGAGGGCTTATGTCCCTAACGACCATCTTCCATAATTCCGTCCTCGTTTCCCTCACGGATGTTGGTTTCATTTAAGTGATCACCTGAAAAAATTTATAAAAGAGTGAGCTGGGGGCCCAGTAAGTACACATACTGTATCCCTAAAAGAGGTTTTGGGGTTTATAAAACATGCCATTGTTTCTTCGATTTAAAACTGGTAAAACTTTCACTGGAGATACTATACATATATAATTATGAAAGCAATTCATCCAAGATTCTAAGAACCGGAGTAAGACATTAAGAAGGCTCATAACAACTATAAAAGTTCATCATAACTTAGGTATGATGCGGTCAACGTACAATCCCCCTGACTACGGCCCTTAATCCCACTCCACCTGGGATAAATATTATTCTGTCAGGGTACAAGCCCCCTGACTAGGACTCATAATCCCTCCTCCGCCCGGGATACATATTATTGTGGACGCATGGGCGAACCACGAGCAACAGTACTGTGCGTCAACGTATCATCCCGTCAACTAGGATCCACAATCCAACTTTTTCCTGTGGATATGGGGCACAACAACCAAGCCAAAACACCGTCTCATTCATCATAACCCAACTTTAAAATACTACTCATAGAACACTCCATGGATTTTTAACTTAAATTCTCGTCAAATGATTCACATGAAAATATATGCAGTTGGGCATATTAGCTGGTCTATTCCATCTAATACTTCAAAAACTTTCATTTGATTAAATCATGTAATACGTTTACTTATTTTCAAAATAGAGTACACAGAAGAACATGGCAGGAGTACTTACTTAAATAGCTAAGCGGTTCTGGTTCTTGTTCCTAAACCTGCCCTAACTCTTGTCAATCGGAACCTAAACAGTTCTATTCATTTTGTTGGCCTTTTAACACATACACTTAAACATGTATAAAATAAACCTCAAGTTTCATTCTATATTATTCGTTTGAATTTTACACCCAGATTCGAAAGGCCTACATATCTGGTCGGACAAACTAGAATCAAAACCATCATAGTTCAACCGAACCATGTGGGAGGTGACCTACATTTCAGTCTTAGACTCGAACTAAGAAATGAGAAAACTATTTTTAGTAGTTTTTCGAAAATCATAATGTGATAGCGGAAAAGGAAATTATTCTAGACCTTTATGCTAGACTAGCCTAGAAAGCGGTAAAATATACCTCAAGAGTCTGCTTACATAGAAGACCGGGAACACTTTGTGAAGGATCCACGATGCAAGTGGCTCGAGAATATTTAGAAATGAATAAGAAGTGCTTATTTTTCTTAAGAGATGATCTACCACTTCTAATATAAATGGTATAAAAGCTCTAGGAAGAAAAAGCTTGCCTTCAAAATGTAACCCAAAGACCATATCTATAGAGATCTGGCCGCCATAAATGATAAGGATGATTATTCCAGTCTGTGACATACTGATAGAGCAAAATATTTGATGAAAATTATGCACATGAAATAAAGTCAATGAACCGGCTGGTTCACCCCAAAAACATTTTTTGAATTTCGGGACATTATATATCCCTAATCCAATAATGGTCTCGGATTTAATCAGATAGGATGTACCAGATTTGGAAATTATCTCCATATTTCACACTCCCTCTGTCCCACATAATTTGATCAACTTTTTTTGCACGCAGATTAAGGATTTAATTCTACCCTTTGAAGAGAGGAAGGGAAGAAAGTGAGCCAGGAAAGAGAAAATGAGTTAGTGGAGTGTTAAACGTAGAGAGAGAAATAAATAAAAAAGTAAAAGAAAGTGGGTTAGGAGAGAGAAAATGAGTTGATGGAGATTTAAATGTGGAGAGAGAAATAGAATAAAAAAGTGTAAAAATGGTAAATATGTAAAAATACCTACAAAATCGTTCTTAATATGGAAATGAGCAATTTTTGTGGGACAGCCCAAAAAGGAAAGTTGGTCAAATTATGTCGGATGGAAGGAGTATAAATCAAGGATTAATCACATACGTCAAGGATAAATCACAAAATATTTCTAAGTCTTTTAATCAATCACAAGCTCTTATCCTTAACTTGGGGCTAAACTTAACTGACTGAATTGGTATAACCAACTCGACTGAACTCAATCAACTGGATTGGATCAACTATTGGATCTAATTAAATGAATTAAGTTTAATTTACTATTAGGCCTATAGTTGTAATAATGAATCAAAAGGACTACAATGTGTCTATAGTATGGTACGTTAGAAGGTAAAACTTGGTTATGAGAAGTGAACATTTCGTAATCTTCACTTTTCAGGATTATAGATCAAATCAATTTTTAACTTTTGAGACAGATTAAATTTCTAAATCTTGTTTACCCAACACCCACATACCTTATTTAAGATGGATTAACTCAGGTTTGACCGTTCCAAAATGAATCCCAAACACCCTCTTAGAACCTTCACATGTTTAGGTTAACGTGATGCCGTGATATGATATGACAATTGCTAACAATATGCAAACTTTGAACTTAGAACCTTCGTGCTTAAGTTAAAATTAGTTACACTCATGCATTACATGATTGTATCGTATTGGATATTAGTTCAATTATCCTATAAAGTCATTTGACTTTGATTTGATCTTTGCTTGGTCAATATCTCTGAATGAGAATATTTTTCGTGCTAAGAATATTTGTTGTCTTTCACGTTCGATTTTTTCGACTCCATATGCTTTGTTTTTGGACTTGGCTACATGTGATTGAGATTCAACATTGTACGCCATGGTTGAATACATGTCATCTTTGCTGAGTTTCGTGCTCATCCCCTATATCTCATCCCTTTCAGGCAATTAAGCATATTTGGTCTAGAAAGCGTTTAGTAGCTACGGAAGAGCTGATTGGAGTTTTTTACTTTGCTTTAACTCTTTTATTTTGGCTTTCGAAAATATAAACATTTGTAATAGTTTATGATTTTTTTAGAATTAACTATATTTTAGAGCTCTGAATACCTCTTTGCGGTTTTACATTTCTTGTAAGCAGGAATATATTGAAATTAGAATGTGAAGGTCTGCCTCTGGGTCGAGGACTTGACATAAAGCTACTGGGACAAAGAGCGAGGATAAAAAGAATGGAGAGCCTAGGAGGGAGAGCATCTCTTGCCAAATGACAGGTACTCCCAAAAGCATGAACATTATGATTTTTGTAGAGTGATGAAGTACGGAAAAGGCATTAGGACAAGAACAATTTTATTCTTAATCTCTTTATCTTTAGTTCCTTAATAAATACATTGGTATTCTTTTGTATGTAATATTGACAAGATCTCTCAGTATCTCACTTTGTTATTATTTCATATTATTTGTTAACTGTGAAATTAGAAAAAATGATGAAGCAATCGTGTACCGGGTCTAAGACAAAGTGGTTAATTTGACGTCTCATAACTCGTGTACATCATATAACTGCACAATATAATTCGTAATCTTATTGAGAATTAGAAAAATCAATAACATCAGTATCTTTTTTAACGTAGGGAGCAACTATACGAGGATGAACGAAGGGGCATTTGTTAAGCCTCATTCAATCCTCAATAATTATGCTGTAAAATTTGTTACTCTAGTCAATTTGAAACTCTAAGAAGGAGCATGAAATCATTCCATTAACAAGCTACTTTATATTTCTTCCCACATTTATATAAATTGAGTTTGACCCTTACAACACTTATCAATTATTCTAAGCCTTGAAAAATTGCAAATGCTTGAAGCTCAAAGATTTTAGTCAATTACTCTTCACCTACATTGATTTTTCACGAGAGCACTCATACACTTAAGCAATAAGAACATTCATTGTCATCAATTTACTCATCTTTGTTGTTTAGAGCTTTATATTATACTCATGACCTTCTAGAGAAATTTAATTGTAAAACCACTTTCATTCTTTGAAGATTAATCAAAGCTTTGGGTTCTCAAGTTTGATTCTTGTTGTGTGCATAACACCAAAGGATTTGTATGGTGCTAAGCTCTTGACATTCATCTCATCAATTCACTTATCTTTCTTGTTCTAGAGTTTTTTTAATGGTACTCATCACCTTCTAGAAAAATTAGTTTTACAACCACCTTTATTCATTGAAGAACAATCAAAGCTTGGAGTTCTCAAGCTTGAATCTTGGTGTGTGCATAACACCAAGAGATTTATATGGTTTTTAGCTCTTGCTTCAAGGATAGACAAATTCTAATGGATTTCAGGGCTCTTCAACAAACGTCTTTGAAGATGCGGAGATCTGCTTGAGGGTAATTCGAGCTGAAAAATTCAAATTGGTTATGCTATGGATTTATACATTTGTCTATTGATAGGACCATGCATTATTTTGTAAAGCTTGATCTCTCCCCCAGATTAACCATATAAACAAGTATCTCTAAACCTTCTCCCATTAATATTGATTTATTTTCTTTGTGAGTATTTTTAGCTTGATTATGTTGTGATATCAGTTGATTGCTTAATTCCGGCCCCCATATCTCAGCGATCACAACAGTTCAACCTAGTTATTGAAAATTTTGGTCTACTCCTCTCATCAATAACTTAGGCCTTCCATCCGACACTTCTAAAGTCTACAGAATCATTTGCCAAAGCTCTGATACCATCTTGCGCCACGTTCAACCCTGGTGACATTACCGGGCTGAGTTATCGTTCATAATCACAATCAAAATCGTGTGCAGAATATAAAGCAACTACACTATCACAAATCATCAAACGCTCCAAAGTGCATCCTTGCAATTTGTTTTTTTACAAACATACATCATACTGCAGCGGAAGACCTTTAAGTCTTTAAACAACATATACATTTAAAATGTAATACACAACTGTAGTCGTGTAAGTCCTATCAACGTATTTCGCAACTCAATCTTTGTCTTACCATTTCTAGCTTGTCTTACCTCACTCAACTTATCCCCACTTCAGGGTTGAGGGTCTCGTCTACCAACTCTTAATCTGCTTGCGTCACATTAGCAAACTCTCTCCACTTCTATTCACGATAACTTGTTCAAACATATAGGTTGAAAAACAATTCCATAAACCGTTCCCAAGTCAAATCAATGAAATGTTAAAGAGTCAAACTCCTCTCTATCATTTTCCACCACTGTTCGGTTTCACCTCTCAGTTGATAGATGGCAAATTCAACCTTTTGATTCTCACTGCAATGAGTTGTTGGGGAAAAAAAAATTTCCTCTATTTCATTATTCTAGCTTTCTACTTCCATAGGATTCAATGACCCTCTAAAGTTAGTAGGATTTTGTTTATTAAACTCACCCAGAATTCTCTCTTCTTGAGGTTGTGGCTATGGTTGGACCATATTCGGTACTTCTTGCTGCTGGTTAGCCAGTTATGAGCCATCACAGTTAGAATCTAGTTCATAGTGTTCAGCACCGCAACCATTGCTTCTAGATACTGTTATTCCTCCCTATTAGGTTGAGGTACCTCTCTATCAAGGACCTCCTGGCCCTCCGTACTATCTCTACTGCCAATGCTACGAGTATGAACCATACTGGCATAGTTAACAGTTATCAACGTTATACTAGCATGTGTCTAAAGAATTGGACAATTACAAGTTAAAGGTAGACTTCTTAACTCTACCATCATCCTACCCCACTCTCATTAACTGTAATAAGATTCTATAGAATCGTGTTACCAGTACTCCGTGGTTACGTGTCTAGGGAATCAGATACCTATACTCTTAATACCACAAGACTGAACTGCTCTGGTACCAACTGTAACGATGCAAAAATCCGAAGCTCTGTCGTCCCGAACTCCCGGAATGTTAACCTACCACGTCATACCAAATAACATGAAACCTTGTTTGCTGACACATACTTCAGGGCATCTAACTAGACATCTACTCAAATTCTTCAAAATAAAAGATTAGAAAAAAAAATCTGCTTAAACTTAAACTATTAAAACTTGGGTTCTTTACAAACTTAAGTTCTTTATAGAACGAGTTAACAGTACCGACCCACGTAGTAGGGATCTTACTACAAAGTCATGGCGGGCTCTCTAGAATCTCATGCAGACTCTAAAGCCATTCCCGAGTATTCTACAGTTGATCATTACCTGCAGAAGGGTATCAAACGAAGGGTGAGCTTTTGAGAGCTTAGTTAGGTCGTTCAAGGAACAATTTACGGAATTACAAAATGATTCAAAAGTCCATTTGATGATAACGTTTAAAAACATTTCAAACAATCATAAACATTTTGATGATTTAAAAAACGATCATACTCAATCATAAACAATTACCAAACGATCATTTGAAGATCATTTCAAAGCCATCATTTTAGAATGTGAGGATGATTTTTCAAAGAACTTCAAAGCGAGTACATATAGTTCAAAGACAATATGGGGAAGGGTTTCGTATAATCACAAACTGTTTGATCACAATATGACGAAGAGTTTCAACTCAATCCTCTTCCGTCAAATATCAAGACATTCATTTTCAATCATTTCAAAACAATCATTGTAAGGTACAATGTAAACAAATTCAAAAGATATTGACCATGGACAGAGGCAATGCCACTTAGGCAATGCACAGAAAGTGTACACATGTATGATGTACGATAACTACACCTTTTCATCAGGTACTAGCCCTGCATATGTACGCAGGTTCTGACCTTCCTCATAATGCCTCCCCACAGAATAGATTCCCAGCTCAACACTGAAAAAAACAATCGTAGAATCAACGGTCTTTTTCGTATTTTTATTACAAAAATGTGTCTTTTACAGTGATGTTCGCCCGCAAGCAAGCTCCCTCAGCGAAGGGCTCTGTGGACACCCCATTTTATGTAGTTTTATTTTATCTTTCTTATTTTTATTTAGCCGGGCTTTGTTGATAATTAAGTTTATTATTACTATGGGGTTTCGGCCTAAAAATATAATGAGCTTAATCTATTTAATTTAGTTTAATAAGTGGTGCAGTCTAGTCGAGTTAGAACCCAATCCAGTTGGTTAAACAAGTCTACTTAGTTAGGTTTAACACATGTCTAGTTAAGAGATTGTGATTGATTGGATGACTTGAAAATATCTTGTTATTAATCCTTGCTACTTGAATACCTTGATTTATATGAAAGTAGGAGATAGTTTCCAAAATCTGCTACATCTCATCAATTTAATGAGAGATAATTACTGAATTAAGGACAAATGATGTCCCAAAATTTTAAAAATATTAAAAGATCTTGGTATGAATGAGCCGATCTTCGACAAACCAGTCGGATAGTTGACTTTTCTCATTTAGCGCCTCTATAAAAAGGGTCTTTGAACTACATTTTGGGAGGATCAACTTTTTCTCCCTAGAGCTTTTTATACCGTTTCTTCCTTAAAAGTGGTATATCATCTTTGAGAAGAAAATCAGAATTTCATACTTATTTCTCCATATTCATACATCATTCGCATTGTGGATTCATCACAAAGAGTTCTCGAGTCTTCCAGGTAAGAGCTTTTTCGAGGTATATTTACAACTTTCTAACTAATTTAGAGTATGATAGGAGTGTCTCCCATCCATCTAACTTCATTTCGATTAATAAAAACAAAATTTTAAAAGAGTCTTTTCATTTCATGTTGTTTCTTAATACAATTTGAGTCAAAGACCGAAGTATAGATCGCCTCCCGTAGGATTGGTCGAACTATGATGGTTTTATTCTAGTTTCTCCGACCAAATATGTAAGATATTTGATCCCGGTTGCCAAATTCAAACCAATAGTATATAATTAAGTTTTGTATGTATTTTATGTGTTATGTGCTTTATGGCCAAAAATCAATAAAAATAAAGTAAAGGCCAATTAGGGTATTGCGGGTGCCGAACACCTTCTTGTCATATAACATAGTCCGTGAATCCATTTCTTTGTTTTCAATAGATTAGTATTCTTTGGACATTTTAGAGTCTTTTTAAGTTTTTCTTCTTATCCCTTTTTGTTTTGTAAAATAAGAAGGCGACTCGTAATTTTAGACCTTTACGGGGTCTAGGATTTTTCGAGGCGGTTCACTGTGTGGATTGTTTTGTGGTAGTTCATGGTGATTGGTGTAGGATTTTGCTGGGGATAGTCCTATAGAGACGCTATCATGGTATGTTTACCTTTTTCTGAGTAATTAAAATCTTAAGCATTATAACTTCTATCTTAGCAAACATTATCTTTATTTTAACTTTTGTATTGTCAAATACATTCCTTCTTATGAAAAGAAGAAATCAGATATCTTAACAATAGAACTGCATATATATTTGAATAAGAGATTAGTTATATTATAATTAAGTTATTGAAAACTTTATTATAATTGATAATGAATCTAATTTTGGAGCATGTTTTTTCAATAATGTATTAAGTTATGGTTAAATTCTGTTCAACGATTTGCTTAACACAAGGTTTAGAACTATCCTATCTAGTCATGTTGATTAAGCTTATAAACCTTATTTAATAGCCTCATGCAATAACATATTGATCTTACTATTTTGAGTTAATTACGCGGTTGACCATCGAACTATTAGGCAAATTTCACTTTGACCACTGAACTTCGATTTGTGTCAAAGTGACCACTGAATTTGTTAATTAGTTCAATCAAGTCACTCTGTTTGGCTCCGTTAGCCCTAAGTCCGTTAACTGACTTTATCCGGGGGTAAATATGTCATTTTAGATTCTTCTTCTTTACTTATCACCAGTGCTAGCAATCTCCGTCCCCAGCTGGAATCCATCTGCTTCAAGTTTCTGGACTTCTGCATCAAACACATTGCGGAACTCCCAAATTGTTTTCAGATCCTCAACATGTTCTGGCAACATGTAGTTTGGATTTCACTTCTCATCATCAAGCTCGTACCTGAACACCTTGTTAACCTCGGCCTTCTACTCACCATATATGAGATTCCCATCTACCAGTTCTCATGTAAAACGTCACTCCCCTATACTGCAAAAAAGGCGACACCTGAAGCCGACGGCGAACCAGACAAGCAGAGAGCAAACACGGAGGGGATGGAGTAAATCGAGCTGAGCTAAGCTGGGAGAGAGAAGTTGGAGCGGCCTAAACTGGTGGTCCCTTTTGGGAAGCCTTTGAGCAAAGGGGTCTTCGAGCAGGAGATGACAAACTCGCGGACCAGACCGAGCCGACCCGGGTTGCGGCCGTCACTGAGGGGCAAGGCGAGTGTGTCGACCAGGGCCTGGGCGAGGAGGACCGTCCGGGTGGCGGAGTTCTCAGGGAAGAGGGCGCACGAATCGTTGGAGTAACCCAGGCCGGGCGAGTCGAAGCAGTTGGAGCAGGCGAGTTTGTCGAGCGAGTTGAAGGGAAATGAGTTGCAGGGAATGGAGTGGTACGTGGTGGAAGTGTTGTTCTGGGTACAGTCTACCCAGCTGAATGAGGCGCCGAGGTCGAGTTTGTCGAGCGAGTTGCAGAGGGAGGAGTTGCAGGGAATGGAGTGGTACCCAGCTGACTGGCGCAAGAAAGGCTGAAAACGAAGGGGAAATGAGGAGAAGGAAGAAGAAGAAGAGTGGGTACAGTGGATAAGACATTGGTTTTCGGTATGCTGTTGGCAGAGTTGTTAGCAGACAGTTTATTCTTTTATGGAAATAAACACCCATGGCAGCCCTCCTCACCCTCATCCATCGTCATTAAATTAATATCCAGGCTAAGAAACTATATCTATTGGGCTGTAGGGATGAAGGTGTGGCGGTGGTGATGGGTGTTGAGCATTGGGTGAGCTAAGGTTGCGGCTTGGCCGTGGTGGTGATGGGAGAAAGAGGAAGAAAGAAGAAAGAAGGAAAAGGGGGTTGAAAAAGAGAAGAAAAAAGAGAGTGACGAAATTACCCTTAAATTTAGCCACATAACGGACTTGGGATGGACGGAAGTTAACGGAGTGACTTAATTGAGATCAATTGAAGGATTCAATGGTCACTTTGACACAAATCGAAGTTCAGTGGTCAAAATAAAATTTGCCTAATAGTTCGATGGTCAACCGCGTAATTAACTCTACTATTTTTTATATACTTATATTGGTGGATTTTATATGCTTCTAAAAGTTCTACCTTATCCTCGTATAATTAGTCATGCTGGTTAACTTTTATAAACCATATTGTATAAATAATATGTAGGTTAAAATCGTCTGTATCAAAATTAAACTAATATCTAGTAACGTTATGGGCATACTATTAAAATGCAAAAAATATTTTCAAAAGATACTTACACAAGCATAATAGAATTGTCTCATGTAATAACAAATTGGTCTTAATATATTCTCCACACATTTTTATCGGGCATAGTCTACTTTTTTTTCTTTTTTTTGCGTACTAAATGAAATTTATTTTTTTGTTCACTCAAATGTGTCTATCTCTGATGAAATAACCATGAAATATAAAATATACAATAGGTTTTATTAATCTATTCAAAGCTTCGAAAGTTAATGGCTATTAATTAGACTGTCCCATGCCTGGCAAGGATTTCCGGGCTAGTTTAGACTAGTAATTATTTGAACCAAAGCAATCCAACATTTGAAAAAAGGGTATTCACAGTTAGCCTCCATTGACAAAGGATTCATAGTCAGCCTCCATAAACCATGTCGGGTTTTTGGATCTATCCCCTAAGTATTATCAAGGATAAAATTCTTCAAGTTACAGAAAATTGACTCGTCAAATTTTCAGAAGGAAGTTCACAAATGCAATTTACACCTATTATTCTATTATATTATTATTGTGTGGAATATGTGACAAAACCACCTTTCTTGAGCCACTATCATAGCTTCTTCCTTTTCCATCAAATTGTTGACCCCCTCAACGATAACTGTTGACCAATGTGCCCGGCCACCACGGTTCGGAGTTTAATCCTCTAAATCCATAAGAGAGTTCCCATGTCCCGTTCATAGATGGAAGGTTTTGAGTCTTGCTTTAGCGCTCTTCTCCTTCCTATAGTCTATCTTCACTGTTATCTTCTTAATGTTGGGGGTCTGGTTAGTGATCTGGCTTCCTTCTGTCTCATCGGAGCAATTGGTTCTGTGGCTATTGGCTCTTTGGAGTGTAATTGATCTCAATACATACAACTCTTAAACATTGCATTTGAACAGCATTTCGCTCGCGAATGATTATTCAATTGTTGTTCTAATTTTTTAAGGGCGTTGCTTACCATTTATGCAGTCCACCAACCGCTCAGTGTATAGCATAAAGACATATACTGGGAGATCCATTACCATTTAATTCACCATGATTGCACTTTTGAGTAAGTCGCTTAATCATACACCACTTGCCGCACTTCTTACTAAATTCAGAAGTCCATAGTGAGATATAATTAGATGCGTTTGATAATGTTAATAAGCATTTAAAACTTCAGATTTTCACTAATTTTTAGTTAAGTACAGTTGACAACACTTAATGTTGTATCAATTTGAAAATTACCTGCAAAAAACACCCCGAAATTCTAAGTTAGGATGGATTTATAAATACTTACACTTAAAATTTTAAGTGAGATGATCAGAAGTTACTGAACAAAATTTAACGTAAAATGAATATTTATGACCATACTGCTGCCAGAATAAATTTGATGGTAATACCGCCACCATCATAGTACGTACAACCACCACCACAACTATTGTCTCTTTTACCACCACCACCACAATTAGTGCCACCTAGCCATTACTGCCACGAATACCACTACCATTTCACAACGAGGACACCGTCACCTCTACCAACCATCACCGTACCGCCACCATGTCTATGATCCCCAAAACTATCTACATGTCCACCACAACTACTGTCATTACCGTCATGTCGCCACCTACCGCCACCACCATAATTACCTATAATATATCTTCATGCACCATTACCGCCATCATCAACAACTTTTCGCCGCCACCACTACCCCCATTATTACTCCATTATGACTGTCACCACATTCGCCAAGACGATTTTGAACAAAAAAATAAAAATAAAAGTACATACACAAATGTTAATTATGATAAAATGGATGAATTTATAAAATGGAACAATTTTTAGGAATTTCCTTTTGGTTAAACCAAACAAGTTAACTTCTTTTTTAATGTTGAAAGTCCACTCGCTTAAAATTTTTTGTTTTAAAAATTTAGCGCTTAAGTTTTCCGCACTTAAATTTCAATTTTATCAAACAACAATCAGACTTATTTGGGTAAATTACACTAAACACCCCTAAGGTTTTACGTAATTACACTCCACTACCGCTATCTTTAAAAATTACACTCCGACCCCCCGAGGTTTGTACCCGCATTACACACAACTACACACATTTAACGGCAGGCCCAACTCCGTGAAAAGATTCCCTGACACATTACTTTATACAATTTTCATACCCAAAATACCCCTGAGGGAATGAAAGATTTCAAACCCTAATTTTGTTTTGAAAACCCCTAATTTAAAAATTAGGGCTTTGACCTTCTTTCTCCACCTTTCAATCCCTCTTCCAGAACCCTAACTCCCAATTTTTCCAGAACCAGCACACTACAGCCACTCGCCAAGTTCCAGACATGTGTCACCTTTATCGCAACTGTGCCTCAATCTACGGTATCCACTCCGGCACCGGTAACCCACCTTTTTCGGCCATCTCATCACTGCATGTCCCCTGATAACCCCATAAGTCCCTCACAACTGCCAATCAACCACCATCGGAATCACCGGACGACACATCGGCGTTACCAGACCACACCATTCTCAATCGGGAGCAGGAACAACCCTAGGACCCTCCCAAACAACTTCAATCGGAGGAAACTACCTTCAATCGAAAACCTGCACGAACACCTAGGCCCCTTACCGACAGAATGTAGATCGAAACCACCTAAAATCACAACTAACAATCGGCAATCAAACCCAGCCAACCTTTCTAGGGCAAGGGGGAAACAAAAAAAACCCTAGTAGAAAAGCCTTGCCCTAGACTCACTGTCCAACTCTAACCCACGGCAGCACCCACAGACCAACCCCGACGGCAAAAAAACCTACACCCTAAACCACCAGCTCCTAATTTTTCCTGTAGCTGACGACGCTGGAGGGATTCGCGTCGCTGTTGCTGGGGATTTCACTAGCGCTGATGCTGTGCGGATCGGTGACCTTCGTTATCGGGTTCATGTGGCAGGGGCGATCGGCGGGGTGGTGGTTGGGCTGGCGGTGGCAGGGTGGGGGAAGAGAGAGAGAGAGAGAGAGAGAGAGAGATAGTAAAGTTTTCCTCCAAAATTTCAAGAAAATAGTCTGAGGGGCATTCATGTCTTTTCGCATTGCACCATTAACACGTAAGAGAAAAAGTTATTTTTTGAGCTGAGTGTAATTTTTAAAGATAGCGGTAGTGGATTGTAATTACGTAAAACCTCAGGCTTGTTTAGTGTAATTTACCCTACTTATTTATGCACACTAGTTGAAATCCAATCTTCACCTAAAAGCTTTAATCATTAGTAATGGACGAATTCAAGTAAATTTTTACTCCCACTCCGCTCCAGCAGCAGTAATTGGTGAGTGACTATACTATGTTAAGTTCTCATCTGTTCTAACAGCTTCTCACTGTTTAAGCTGTTAGAAAATTAACCCCAATGTATTCCATGTTTAAGACTCTCCCTCACGTACAAGCCTTTAATTGCACGTAGATAGACAAAACAATAAGACATAAACGAAGGTACGCCACCACCAAGTGCATAAATAAATAGAGTACAAATTACATTGTTATGAAAGGTTGACCAAGTAGGCAAGCGGAAAAAACTGAATCCAAAGACATTGCCAAATCATAGCTTGGTTCATGTTTGGTTATGAATAACTCGAAAGCATGATATTCATTGTTGAACTCTTTTTTTAATAGTTTAAGCTTTTAGAGTATGTAATAGCTTAAGCGTTCCTTCTGAGTTGGAAATTACTATGACTTGAAAGAATTTATATGGTGGTATAAATTGCTGGCAAGTCTCGGTATTAGTCGGTGCTTTCAATGATATGAAAAGCAGAAAAGGAAAAAGGAAACGAGGGCAATTATAAGAATGAAAAAGAGATCTCATGTCATCTGGCTCTGTTTGATTTCCTTTTCGTTTTTAGTTTTTTTTCCAGTTTTGTAAACTAGAGAAAAAAAATGCGTTTGATACAAAGTTTTCGTTTTCTTTTTCCTTCAGTTTTGAAAACCAGTTTTTAAAACATGGCTATTTTTGAAAACTCTTATTTAGGAGTTTTGGGTTTTATTTTGAGACCACCACCACCCTCCCACCGCCACAACCACTGACCACCGCCTGCCACTGGCTGCCACCACCGTCGGCCACCGACGACGATCACCGTTTACCGCCGCCGGCCACCGCAAACCACCACCAAAAGAAAAACTCAAAATAAAAACTGGGTAATCAAACATTCATTTGCTTTTGTAAAAAATAAAAACTAAACTAATTTTGATATTTATTTTTAAAAAAAAAAAAATCAAAACTAAAAGTTGTTTCAAACGCTACCTAAGTAAGCAAAGGAACGATGACAAAAAAGAAAAAGCTAATAATAAATGGGAATGTGATGGCTAGACTAGCTTGTACTATTCAAGTCTATGATATACACCACTTGCCAGACTTGTACTGTTCAACATAGACTGCCATTTTTAATCTAGAGTATGGAACCACTGCGTCGCACCTAGATTGAATAGATTTTTATCTATGTAAAAAAAGAAAAGTCAAGTCCTTTCGGAGGTGCAAACAGACTATGCGCTGTTTGTTTTCTGAGTTTTTAAGTTCATGATTTTGATTGTTCTTGTCTAAACTGGAGTATTTTATAAAAGTTATAGTTTTCAAAAGCACTAAAATCAAACACTATTAACCTAAGAAGCACGGACACGGGTGCGGATACGCGGATACGGCATTTTTAAAAATTTTAGGATACGGGTGCGGCGGGGATACGACATATTTTATAAATATTTTTTTAATTATGTATACTTAGTATTTAATTTTTAAACAATTTAAATCTTAGTAATCATAATATATGTGTTTGATATATGTAAAAAGATATTAATATTCCAACCAAAGTAGTGAGTTTTTAAGTTTAATGGATTTTTTTGTAAATTTTAAAGCTTTCAACCAAATTAATAAGAATTCGTTAAGTTTAATGGTTATTTTATAAATATTAAAAGGGCAAATTACACTTATATCCCTGAGGTTTGGGTATAATTACAGTCAAGGACAACGAGTTTCAAAATATAACATTCCGTGACCAAACACTTTTAAAATGTATCAGCCGTGTCCATCCGTTAGGGTTCCATCAAAAAATTGTACTTTTTGTATGATGTCATCAATATGTATTTTTAAAATGACGATACTACCCCTTGTACTGTATATATTGAAAAATATCTGTTTATTATTATATATGATTTATTTATCAGTTTTAGTTTTAGGATATTCTTGAAACCCTAATTTGCAAATTAGGGTTTTAGGTTCTCTCTCCCATTGCCGGTGAATCTGAAGTCCTCGCCGGCCGTCGCCTCCTTCCCCCGCCCCCGCCGTCGGCAGTCCCTCCTTCCCCGGCCCCTCACCACCGGCAGCCCCTGTCCACACCATCCCACCACGCCAACGATAGGTTTCGACGCCGGTAGGAGATTACACGCGGAGATTACACGCCGGCAGGAGACGGGGTGGGCGGTGACGGGGTGACGAGGAAGGATGAGGCATGCAGGGTGCGGCGCCGGGGAAGGGGAGCAGGCGAGGTGCGGCGCTGGGGAAGGGGAGCAGGCGGGGTGCGGCGCCGGGGAAGGGGAGCCGGCGGGGTGCGGCGCCGGGGAAGGGAAGCAGGCGGGGTGGGTGGGTGACGGGGAAGGGCGAGGGGGATGCAGATGGGGTGGGGAGGGGTGGGGGGAGTGGGGGGGGGGGAAGACAATTAAAATTAGGGTTTCATGTGGTCCCAGGGGAAATCAGGGTTTCAACTTTTATTTAGGAACTTGGTCTTTTTGTCAGAACCGTTAAGTATTTTTGTATTCCGTTTGTCAATGGACACAAGTGTTACATTTTGAAACTTTGTGTCCTCGCGTGTAATTACCCCCAAATCTCAAGGATATAAGTGTAATTAGCCCATATTAAAATTATAGAACTGAACATAATAAAGTTTTTATGTGGTATCACTTCTATTTCTTTAAATTACTGGGGTTGGTTTATGTAATAACTTAACAATTGGGGTCCTTAAAATAATATAAAAAAACTAATGTCAACAAGACAACAACTCAAAAGTCAAAAGATAAGAGACAACACATCGTCACCGATCGACTCTGGGGAAGACGGCGCCCGCCGCTCGCCGCAGTTGGTCACCGGGATTCGCCGCACGAGGATGACGCAGTGGATCACTGGTAAGTCTCCTTCTCCTTCTCCTTCTTCTTCTTCTTCTTCTCCTTCTTCTTCTAGTTCTTCTACAAGAGCTCGCCGGTGTCGAGGGAGCTCGCCGGTGTCGCGGGAAGTCGCCGATGTCGAGCTGCGACAATCTCTCTATGAGCTGCGGGAGCAGTGATGAAAGTCGGGTGCCCTAAGGTGCCTTAATTTGGTAAGTAAAACTAATTTTAGGTTTTCACCCCCCAAAAAATTTAAGTCTTCTGTTTAAAGCCCCGAAATATGTTCTGGAAATCATGTTTCAACCCCAACCGCACCCGAAACGTATCCAAACAGCACCCGAGCCGCACCCTAATTTCGGCAAATTAAAAAAAATAAATGGAAATTATGGGTGCGCACCTAACACGCACCCGAGCCGCACCTGTGTCCGACGCGCACCCGACGCCGACACTCCCCCCCTTTTGGCGCACCCGTGCTTCATAGCTATTAACCAATTAACTTGGGAATTTGTTATTGGATTTAAACTTCGGCTTATATTCGCATGTAAAGTGGTACTACTATTCAAACAACATAGATGAGTTTTTATATTTTTAAACTTTTAGTAATTCTGAAATTTTTAATGGTATCCAAACAAGTTAATACATGTTTTATATCCCGTTTGTTTGCCATTTTATTTTCTTTCATTTTCGTATTTATGAGTTTTCTTCCTTGGTTACCATTTTTAAGTTGTGTTTCAAAACCAAACGGAGCAACATGCCAAAGCCCTTGTGTAGAGGGCTTGATGCCCGGTAGAATATTGTATCACAAATGAAGCGGCTGACGGCGCAGCTTTTTATGCCGCTATTTGGTGGAAATGAAGCGTACAATTAAACCATGTAATAAGCAGTCCATACGAGTGATGTGATGGACTAAGAAAACCACATTTGGTTTTATTATGTGTTGTGCAACATGTTTGTTAGAGAGGGCTGGGTTTCATTCTAATTCTATTAACGGAGTTGCACGCTTCACTAAGCACGTACAACCGGATTAAACCATCTTAGATTAACCCGACACTTCAAATCTACGGAGGTGATCTGATCCCTACTTGTGTAGCACATAATAATTAACTGAGTAAGCAAGAAATCCATATTAAGATGTGCAGCTCAAAATTTATTACAGCAATTCTTATCTCACTAGTATTTGAATGAGTATAAGAGGTAGGCCGATACACATAGACCTTCATAACAATCTCACAGGATCAAGAGTTAGACCGAAAATATTAGATGCCCGAATTTATTGAGCAACTTCCGACAAAAGATGGTTCAAACTTCACAACAGCTTTCACATTCAGCCAGCAGCAGCATAGAGTTTTTGATGACAATTCAAAGACATGGGAGTAGTGAACCTCTACAAAGACGTACACGTTTTATGGTTCATCAGCACCCACATCACTCTGACAAATTATGCCCCAGCTACTTAAATGTCTATATATGATTAGTGCCATAATATCATTAAACTTCTTGAATTTATTATTAAATTACTGCTGAGAACTGTATTTTGTCATAATAGCACTTATGTCCTTTTACCGGACAGAATGGTGATGGCGTTCAAATATCTTGTTAAAAAACACATTTGTCATCCTCTCTTCTCACTACCCATTTACTCTCGGTTGTGTCACCACCTTCGTGTCCTCCACCACTAACAACCTCCATAGGACCACTTCAACACACCAACCACCATGACACCTCCACAACTGACACCGCCACCATACTTTACAACACCACCAACCACAACCTCAAATTTCAATTGCATTACCATATAAACCAAAAAGCATTAACATAACCAATCAATTGAGTTAAAACTCAGTACAGATTCGAAGTAAACTGCAAAACAAAAAAGACCCAGATCCTCGATAGCTCTGGAGATCTCCAAACTTGCTCAAGATTTTAAATTCACATACTTAAAGTGAAAGTACACACGCGCACACACAAACACACCTAAATCTCTGCATCTGCATTCGCGCAGGCGCTCTCTCTCTCTCCCTCTCCCTCTCTCTCTCATACACAAATTTGCGTACACGTGTGGGCGTTAGAACACGCGTGTCTCTGTGTGTGTAAATGTGTGCGCGTGTGGGGAAGACTAGAAAAAAGTGAAGGTGGGTGTTTTATAAACTTGGAGTCCAAATAGTTAGAGTTTGGAGTGGTGGTGGGCGGTGTGTGCGTGTGGTGGCTGGTGCAGCGGACCAGGTGTTGTAGTGGCTTTAGAGAGAGGAGAGAGAGGAGAGAGAAATGTGTGTGTGTGAGAGAGAGAGAGAGGATGGTATTTACTTTTTCAAAATAAGAAATTATCACATCAATCAAAATTCTTAGTGTCGCGAAACCTTAACCTTGAGGGAATTTGATATAACTTTTCACATTTTGGATAGCATGTCCACTTTGTCAAACTATAGTCTTTGCTAAGGAATTAGTAAAATATCATTCCATAATTAAATGGCTTTCATACAATATAAAGCAAAAGTCTTCCCCCTCTAACATGTGACCAAAAATCTTCCTAGTGTAAATTGAAAAGGGACAGAGTGCACAAAGCATGCTAATCATGTACCAATTAATAGATCACTATGAAGATTTGATAGCAATTGCGACTGAAATCATGCCAAGAATCACTTTATAATGTCTAACTTAAAAGTGTACCAGTTAGTCCTCAAACCTGCAAGGATTATTTTTTTAGTTTTCTCTTATTATAGTTTACCAACTTAGTTTCTCAAGAATCACTAAAATGTGCTTTCGCTAAGGGGGGTGCATGTGCGTGTGCTTGAGGGGGGCGGGGGGGGGGGGGGGGGCTCTGGCTGGTACTACTGCCGTTGAGGTAACTTGGGATCCTAGCTAGAGACCTTAGATGAATCCATTCTTGCTGATTATAGACCAAAAGCGGTACTTTTATGTATAATATAACCAGAAATGTTGTATTATATCATACTTGAAGACAAAAAAAATGAGTTGTACCCTATCTCACAAATTCACTGAACGAAAGCGAGCGTGAGAGCAACATAGCTGAGGTATTTGAAATAGAACAAACTTTGGCCGCTACCCTGGTTGTAGGAATCTTCCTCCAACCTCTTCTCTAATGACAATTAATAGTCGCTAAATTTTTTCAGTGGCTTTTCTGTTAACATTTTTAGCGATAACTTTTAACGTCACTAGATAAAAGTCACTAGAAATATTTAACAACTATTAATTGTCGTTACATGGGGGGTAGGAGGAAGATTCCTTCAACCCGGGTAGCAGCCAAATTTTTTCCTTTGAAATAAACATGAAAGTGTTGTATGACTACATAAGCGGGAGTAAGAATCTAGAATGAGAATTTATGTGGTGACCTAGGTTATACCTAGATGGGTCATTCCCTTTTACTCTTCTCCTGGGGCTTACCTTACCAATGAATGGAGCCCAAAACTTCAAACGCTATCTAAAAATTTTGAAGTGCCTAACTGACTTGCATTATAGATGCTAGTTAAAGTGACACACCCAATTCGTGTGCAAAAATAAAATTAAAGTGTATTTTAAGTACACTTTGAATTTCATACGAAACATGTCTTATGAGTAAATGTGAACATAGCACACCCTTACGATGCTCAATTGTATGCAAAACTCCCCTAACATTATTAACTCAAAACAGGATTTCCTCATATACTGTAGAATGAAATACATGATGCAACAAGAGAACGTGGAATAGCCCCGATGGCAACAAAATAGCTATGCGCCCCCCGCCCTCAAACCTATACTTGTCTGCGATGCTGCTGACCTCGTTGTCAATTATAAAGACTGAAAACCTTATATTGATTCTTTTTTTGGTACAAAACCTTATATTGATTCATCTGCCTCATTTCTGCCTGTAGTTCTTCCGAGAAAGATTGTTTGCCTAGCTTAAAATGCAGCCATACTTCCACTCCCCTAGCCTTCAGCGTAGCTGAATTTTAGTACAACTCGTCCATCGCCAAAGCTTAAGCACACTCCCCCTCATGCCTAGGTGATCCATGCCACAACCATTTTAAGACAAGTATCGGCGACTATGTGTTTTCCCCATGCCAGAACAATATGCAGTATCTCAGCTATTTCTACCAGCATAAGCGATAAACACAATTCAGCTCCATTATTTTTCAGCAGAAATCACTCTACCCAAGCATTTTAAGGAAAAACCTCAACTTAGTGATGTTTTATAACAATTGAAACTAAAAATTGTTTGTACATTTCTATGTGCATAAATAGTACATAGGAGGCCTATATATAAAGGCATTATAGTTGACCTAGGAATAAATACAATGAGCAAATTGAGGGTTGATAAAATACAGAATAGTGGGTAAATTAGAGAGATTTTTTAATTTACATAGTTGAGTGTAATATCCCCCCTCAAACACAAGGTGGACAACCAGAGTCCAAGTTGAGTTGGAAATGAAGTGCAAGAAGTTCTTTGCTGAGAAGGACTTCATGGAGACATCTGCAAGTTGATTGGAGGACGATACGAGAATGAGCTGAAGTATAAAATGAGATGGGTATAAGTGACATGACAACAAACTCAATGTATTTTCTCTTCTCGTGAAAAAAAAAACATTGTGAGTGATCTAGATGGCACTCTGACTGTCACAATGAATAAAGGTAACAGAGTCGAAAAGGACATACATGTCCCCTAGTAGCCATCGAAACCAAACTAACTCAGCGGTAGTGTCGGCAAGTGCACGATATTTAATTGAACTCAGTGCTGGAGCAAGAGACAATGGACTGTTTCTTACTGCGCCAGGAGATGAGGAATCGGCCAGAAGAAAAAAACATGTAGTGGAGTGACGATAAACCTATAGTGATCAGAAAGGTCTCATCCTCAATCTTTATCAGAGAGGCAATGAGCTGTAGAGATGTTGCGGACGGATAGTTCAAGCCATTATATATAATACCCTGCACATATTGCAAAATCCAAAGAACGGCAGCCAAGTGACTGATGGAGGGAGCGGTCATGAACATGCTAACTTGATGATCATCATAAGTAATGTCTGGTCGAGTAACAACAAGATAAATTAGGGTACCAACCAGTTCTTTATAATAGGTGGGGATCTAAAATAGGTACACCAGTCAATGTACTATGCTCCAGCTTCACCAGTCAATGTACTATGCTCCAGCTTCACCAGTCAATGTACTATGCTCCAACTTTCCTCCATAGTGGAAATAATAGTATCACTGGAAGAGTCACCAGACTTGGAGACCAAATTAGAAGCATACTTGGTTTGAGAAAGAAAGTATCCAGTATGATGAGAGGTGACCTCAAGACCAAGAAAGTATCGAAGATCGCCTAGATCCTTCATCTCAAACTATTGATTAATAGAGAGTTGGATGGTGTGAATGCCTGAAAGATCATTGCCTGTGATGATCATGTCATCAACATAGAGCAGTATCAAGCCTGAGTCAGACTGTCGATGAAATAGAGCAGAATCATAGGCACTAGAAATGAATCCAAGCTGTGTATGGACATAACTGAACTCGGAGAACTTGGCCCGGAGAGCGTGCTTGAGACTATAAAGAGCTTTATGGAGATGACACACCTGATGCAAAGGATGATGATAATTAGGCGGACGTTTCATGTACACTTCCTCAGTGAGCTCCCTGTTAAGGAAAGAATTTTCTTACGTCTGTCTAAAACAGAGACCAATGACGAGCAGAGGCAACTACAATGAGAGCTCGGGCTGATGTAAGACAAGTGACAAGAGAAAGGGTCTCCTCATAATCAATGCATAGTCCTTCGTAAATCCTTTCGCTATAAGCCAAGCTTTGTCATGTTCAATGTTGCCATTGCATATGTCTTGATCTTATACACCGACTTGTAACCTGCAACAGATTTACCTCGAGCCAGATCAACTAAATCCCAAGTATGAGTCTTAGTGAGTTCATCTAATTCATCATTCATAGCCTTGTGCCAGAGAGGGTCCTTAGAAGCTTATGTATAAGTCGTAGGTTCATGAAGGGTAGATTGTGCAATTAGAGCAATCATTACCTCTCAAACAGGCTTTAGGTTGAACTATTCTACTAGAAGTTGTACAACCTAAGGGGCAAGGGTGAAAATGGTGGAGCAGAGTCAGATGCTGACCTAGAGGAAGAGTCAGGACTAGGAGCAAGTGGATCAATAGCATCATCAGGAGCAGGTTTAGGCAAAGGTGCTGTAGTATTTGGGAATAGTTCTACGAAAGATGCTGAAGTGTCAAGTGAGGATGTGTCAATAGGAGTATTGAGAAAAGACACATGTATGAAGAACATATCTTCCCAGAAGACAACGTGATGAGAAACATGTAACCGCAGAGATATATGATCATAGTAGCGATACCATTTCTATTCTATGCCATAACCTAGAAAGCAACATATGCGAGCCCTAGGTTCTAATTTGTTTTGCTCGTAAGGAGGAAGTTGAACAAAACAAACCCAACCGAAGAGTTTGAAAAGACAATAATTTGGGCAGACACCATGAAAGCACTCATAGGAAGACATATTGCCTAAACAATAGAAGGTGTATGATTAATAGTATAGACTGCAGTAAATACTGCTTCACCCCAGAAGGACTCGGGATGAGAAGTCGACCGCAACAATGTATTTGTTGTCGCTACAAAGTGACTATGTTTACTTTCAGCTCTACCATTTTGATGAGATACGTTAGGACAAGAAATTTGAGCAACAATGCCCTCTTGAGCAAGTAAAGATAAGAATGGTGTAGACATTTATTCGACTGTGTTATCTGAAAAAATTGTTTTTATGGTACAGGAGAATTGGCATTTTAGCAAAAGTAGGATAAGCAGTCAAAAGTTTAGAGTGATTTTCAAAAGATAGATCCATGTAAATCGAGAGTGATCATGAAGAAAGGTTACATAATAACGAGAGCCTCCCTTAGTTAGAACTGGAAAGGGACCTCATACATCAGAATGAACTAAATCAAACATGTAACTAGCTCTCGAATCACTATTATTAAAAGGCAACTTTGGCTGCTTACTAAGTTGAAAAGGTAAACAATGAAAATCAGAAACATAAGTGGGCCCAACTGTCCCCTGAAAATAAGACGATGAAACAGAGACAATGAGGCATGACCTAAGCGAGAGTGCCAAAGTTAAAGAGCTTTGGAAGAAGTAGAAGCAGCAGCAATGAAGGTGGATGGTAGATGGAGATGATCCAACACAAAGAGACAATCCACATTAAATTTTACGCCCTGTCTCAACTACCTTCCCAGTCTGAGCATCCTGCATAATGCAACCAGAAGAATTAAGGTCAATGGTTTAGCCATGATCAACAAGTTGACCCAAAGAAATAAGATTATGAGCCAAGGAAGGGATACAAAAGTATGAGATAAAGAAAGTGAAGGTGTGAAAATAGCTCCTATTTGTGTGGGGTGTAAGGCGGTACCATTAGTAGCATGTATATGATTTCAACACGCATAAAGAGGAATTATATGTCATACGATTGCAACAAGCAGAGTCTAGTTACCAAGGTTTAGTGCCTGAGGCTACAAAACATGCAGAATAGCTAGGAATGATGAAGTAGAAATACCATTAGAGCTACCTGTCTGGAAAAGGCACGGCAGATGGTGTGTGATTAATAGTATAGACTGCAGATAGAAGTGTTGGTAAATGCAGCATCTAGTTGAGACGGTGATCTAGGTGGAGTGTAGCCAGAAACATAGTTCTTGGTTTTTGGATTCTGCTTGCAGTTTTTAGTCAAGTGATATCCCCACATTTAAAAGTCACACCACTTTTTCTTAGAGTAGAAGAAGGAAGAGAGAGGATAACATTAGTCTTCTTTCTGACCTCCTTAGATTTGATCTCAGCAAGAACAACAACAAGAGCAGGGGTCATGTCTCTATTAAGGAGAGAGGAGTACCGGTCTTTGAAATCATCAAGCAGACCCATCAACAATTGGCGGAGTTGCTTACCATAATAAGCATAAGAGTAGTGCATTAGACAAACTGTACACTGAGAGGGACGTATCTGCTTATCCCAAAGGATTGCTAACTGGTTGTAACACTCCCTAATGGATTGATTAGCAACCTATCGAATAGATGGAGATCCATATGAATTTGATACTGAGAGACCAAGTCAGACACAGTATTGGTGGCAACCAAATAGTGCCAAACTTCCTTTACAGTGGCAAATGGTCCAAAAAGTTGGTTAATTTTCGGTAGAGAGGTGTCGGACAACCAAATAATAATTTTAAAAGTTTTGCAACCCAATCAGCCTCTTTGTCCTAAAAAACGGCATTAGTGAGAGAGGGAGCCTTGATATGCCATTTAGATAGCCCCAAACACAGTGTCGCTGAAGAAAATGATGCATCTTTGTACCAAGTGAAGATATTTTACATCATAAAGAATAAGTTGAATATGACGCAAAATACTAGTGCTATCTTTTTGGGCAGCCGTGGAAAGGAAAATCAAATTTCTTTTTTTTTTCTTTCCCTAGGGAAGTAGATCAAAGAACGGGGCCGGACTAAATTAGGAAGAAATTGAACCAGGTGCCCGCGCGTGTAGCGCATGGGCGCGTGGAGCGTGTTCCGTGTGAAGTGTTTGGTCCCGTGCAGAGTGTGATGAGGGTAAGGTAGGTGGGCGATTCTGCACACATGTTGACAGTCCAGCACGTGCGGGTGCATGAAGGCGTGTACTTACGCATGGGCGCATTTTTCTCGTGGGAGCATGGGCGTGCTGTCAGCGACGACGCGTAGGGCTTATGCCGCGGTGTGAGGGCTTGAAATTTTTTTGTCAAAGTACAGATGAATTTGATTTTTATTTTGAGCTTGTTTGTGATGGTTACATGACATGAAATTGAGATGAAAATAGGCCGAAAAGTAATAGGGATGCACAACAGTTTTGGTGGCACTTCCGGTGGTATATTTGTTTTGGTACAAACTTCCGGTGGTATATGATGGCAGCATTAGGGCAGTGGGGAAGAGGGTGCGGAGAAAATTGTTTGTATATTTCTGTGCGTGGTAAATAGTACATATGTATATATATGCATTACAGTTGATATAGTAATAAGTACACTAAACAAATTAAGGATTGATAAAAGAAAATATTAATAAGACAATGATTAAATTAAGGAGATTTCCTAATTTACGTATTGGACTCTAATAATAACAACTTCATTACTTCCACTTTGAATCCCTACACAAAAAATCAAACCTTTCAAATGCTATCACCAATTCTAAACATATTCAGTCCAAGGATGAAACCCATCCATGCTACCTTAGCTAGTAACTACCCATCATTACCATATATGTTATTCTGGTCATCACCGTACACTTTTTTTACCATATTATTATAATTTCCCCTTGAACAAAATCCAGTTTATATACCATCACTGAACCAACAAGGATGAAACGGAAAGGGCATGTGATATAACCACTATATCCGGTGCAACCCAAGTAACCTTTTAGTCCAAAAAACCCACCTCGTCATTTAAAAAGATGTTTGGGTTATTTTTGGGTGTGTAATGGTAGGTTACGCATCGGGGGTATTTTGGTAATTACACAACTCCAGGTGTATTTTGGTAATTTTACTTACTTGGGGGAGAATTTAGCAGTCAGGCATGATTGAGCATCAAGAAATAACACCCTTATGGTTTATCAGGTTTAAATAGACGAGTGGTAGAACCCAAAATTCGAGCAAGTACAAGAACCGCTTATCGAGTCTGGTAAGTTCTCCTCCCATGTTCCTGCGTATACCCTAGTCTCCATTATAAGTACGCATATATATGAGTTTTACCAAATAAAAGCTTTGGAGTCTTTGATATGCTACTGCTTTTTTGATAACTTGTTTTGCGAGAAAATGAATTCAAACTGTCATGGGATGTTTCTATTCTTAGTTATTTTAAATTTGATTTATGTTAAATGAGACGGAGATTTTGGCCTGAATGTTGTGCCCCATATCCAATGGAAGAAAAGTTGGATTTCAAGCCCCGGTCAGCGGGCCTTGTGCGCTGATATAATTCGCATTATTCTTGAAAGTCGTCGCCCCTACTTCCATGAAATATTTATCCCGGATATAAGTGAGATTTCGAGCCTTAGTCAGGGGGTCTTGTACATTGACCATAACATACGGAAGTAGTGGTTAATAATATGATAGATGTTTGATGAGCCCACTCGATTTCATACTTTAGTTTTGAGATGTGTTGTGCAAGAACATTATATATACATAATGAAGATAAATTTGTTATGGTGATATTGATTCTGAACTTGAAAAGAAAATCCACGGTATGTTTTATGAAATCCAAAATCTATTTTAGGGATATGGTATGTGTGTTTACTAGGCCCCAAGCTCACCCTTTTACATTTTTTGAGCGATTACCTAAATTGGGCACTTATAAGAGTCACGAGGATGTGGTTGCTGGAGACGACTGTTAGAGGAGTTGTAGTCCTCTTAGAATACTTGATAAAGTTTTGGGTGACATTCTAGTACTGATTTTCCAATTTGAGAATTGTTTAGAGCTTAGATCTCTACCGGATTTAAATTGATCTGTGTTGGCTGTTTAATAAAGGATACCATTGAAGACCTATTTGAGAAGTTGTAAGTATGATTTCTGCAATCTTATCAAGGAGACAATTTTAAATTCTTGGTTATAGATTCTTGTGTATAGGTTGTAGTAAGGCTTGGCAGATCCCTAAGTGGATGTTTGAATAGGCATGTGGCTTGTCACAGACCTAGCTCATGGGATCATCCATGGGTTCGGGTCTTGACATGAGTGGTCATCTGGTTGATTCGTTGGCCGAAATTGAGAAATCTTGTTGATTTGTGGCCCTCCTTCATGTCCTCTCCTTGCTCAAATAAACTCCACAACTTTCAGCAATGAAAGAGATTGGAAGAGCATTTTAAGGTCTTATAGGCTAGATGTGTAATTGGGTTACGATTACACGATTGAAGGTCCTTGGAAGATAAAAATTGGAGACAGAATGTGATTGGATTGAGTTCAACTAATTGGCCAATTTTCCCTTTAAATTGGTCAAAGCGGATAATCGGCCGGTTTTTTACTTTTCAATTTTCAAAAATCAGAAGCGGCTGACTAACCAGCCGATTTTCGATTCAACATTTCATATTTTCCAAACTTTTCCAATCCTCTGACTAATTGGATGTTTCGACCCTAAGAAAAAAAAATTTGCATCCTTGTATGAAATACATGCTTGTATGTTTTTGAGTGCTTGCGTTCCTTGTGTGTTTGCATAATCATTATATTACCCAAATCTGTGTCTTTTGCTTGCTTGTGCATTTCGCATGATATCTAACTCATTTCGCCTAGAGTGTTTTTTATCCAGTATTTGTGTGCCTTTTTTCCTGTGCATGGTCCATATCATATTGGCAAAAAAAAAAATTTGATCTGAGTTTTTGAATTTGTTGCTCAGTTTAGTGATTTTCAATGTAAGGCCAGTGCAAAATCCCCCCTATGTTGCTAGGAGCAACAATTTTTTCATATTAATCATAATGATATGTTTGGCACTCAACGACGACCTGTCTTTATGACATTGTTGGCTCTGACTTTCGGTTATATTTCCAAAATTCTCTTGTATCTAAGCGACCAACCGCTCTGACGCGTTCTTGGCTCTGACTCTTAAATATAAGTTTGGTTTCGACTAATCGAGTAGCCGATGTGACACGTTTTTGGCTTCGACTCTTAGTCAAGCATCAACTTTGTCCGTCGACCCTTTCAGAACGATTTGAAGGCTACGACAATGGCTAAATTTGTTTCCATCTTGTCTGTCGACCCTTTTAAATTGATTTGAGGGCTCCATAAATAGAAAAGAGTTTATTTTGTATATCTAGATGACCCTTTCAAATCGATTTAGGGGCATCGGCAATATATAAGGTTTTTTGTTTCTTTTTCATGTCTATATGACCCTTTCAAATTGATTTGGGGGCTTTGGTACCTAGATATGAGTTTTGTCTGTCGACCCTTTCAAATCCATTTGGGGGCTTTAGCAAGAGACAATACATTACATTGGTCTAGTTCCTTCTTCGAGGAAATGTAGAAAGCTCTGTAAATATTTGACCTCATATTTGTGCTAGGGTCCTCAAGTCTCTTCAGAGTCTTGCGGTATTTTTCTACAAAAATGTGTTGTTTTTCAGTGATGTTCACCCACGCGCGAGCTCCCTCAACGAGGGGCTCTGTAGACACCCCATATTTTATAGTTATTTTTAATTAAATAAGTATTGGGCTTTATCATTAATTAGAGTTTATTATTAAGCTTAGGCCTAGTAATATGACTTAATTAATTTAGTACAGTCAAATTGTCAGAGTCATAAGTCCAATCCATTAGTCAAGTCTAGGGGTCCAGTTCAGTCCAATTGTGTCAGTCCAGTCTAGTGTTTAGGTATTTATTTTATTATTGTTAGTTTGTTTGTCCAAATAGTTTAGGAAAATATTATGTGAATTATCCCTGATGCAATAATTAAATCCTTAATTTATATGGTTAGAAGTGATAGATCCCAAATATGGTACATCACATCTACAAAATCAGAGATAATTACCGAAATCAGGGTTAGATAATGCCTTGAAATTCGAAAAAATTTATTTTTAAATTATGGGTTGAACCGACCGGTTTCGGACTAACCAACCGGTTAGTTGACCTTTGTCAATTTGCAATTTTTATCTGATATTCTGACTTATCTTCAGCTTGGAGATTGGCATAGTCAATCTAATCATATTTTGCACCCTAGAATCTATGAATAAGGTCCTTGGACTTCATTTTCAGGGCATTTGGATCTGAATGAGCTTTTTCTCTTTAGAGCTTGTGCACCATTTCTTCGTAAAGTGATACACTATCTCTTTCAAGATTTTCAGCCATTTATACTCACTTTAAAAGTCTTTTTAGTCTATACATCGTTGATCATTTAGATAGTGTCCCCGAGTTTTCCAAACAAGCTATTTCTCGAGATAATTTTTAGTTGCTTTCTAGTTTAGAATATCATATAGAATTGTCTCACATTCATGTGCTCACGTTTCCATTGTGAAAATCAAAAGAGTCTTTTACATTTCCCAGTCTAGGACCGAAAATATGGATTATTTCCCGTATGACCAAAGTCGAACTACGGATAGTCCGATCGGACACGTAGGCAATTCGACCCCGATGTTGAGTTCAAGTGGAAAATAAACCTAGGGTCAGGTTTATTACATTTCGCATGCTATAGATTTTGAATGCCAAAAATCAATAGATGAAGTTGAGACCGAAAGGGTGTAGTGGGTGCCTAATACATTCCCGCTACATGACTTAGTTCCCGAACCCATCTTCCGATTTTTGATAGACTACTCATCATTTTGGACATTTTAGAGTCATTCTTGGTTTTTTCTTATTTTTTTATATTTTTTTAAAATTAAATAAAATGGCGACTCCGTAAAATCCTTCTTAGGGATTTTTTTTCAAAGCGGTTCGCTTTAAGATGGCTAACCTTGTTCAAACCATCAGTTTTCCAATCCCTCTATACCCACCAGATATTCTTCCTTCTTCCTAGGAGCATTTTTCTGCATCCATCTCTTCTCCCCTCACTGTTCCTTTAATATACTTAGTTATTGGTGCAGTAATTACAAGAGACAATATGCTGTATTCAGTTGGACTATCATACCTCTTTGCGTCTACCTATTCTCTTATATGTGCCACGTAGTTGGCCTTTAATGCTATTTTCTCTTTCTTCATCAATTCCCAAAAATTGACTGCTTTATTCTTTATTTTGTGGTTATTCTGTCATTATCTACGTCTTTGCTTGCCGTCAACGATCCTTCTGGTGGGCCTTTAGGAGCTTCTTAGTCAGGGGCGGAGCCAGAAAATCTAGTCGAGGGGGGCCAAAAAAGCGTAATTTTTTTTTATCATATTATAATTAGTATCACTTCTTAAATACGTTGAATGCATAATAAATTATTCAATTGACTACTAAACATTTTAGTTTACTATTCGAAGTGATTTATTTAACTTGGTAAGGCGAATCAATAACGAATTATTAATCTTGCATGAATGAAGCTTAACGATTATAATAGAGATGTATTATTAATATGATTATATGAGTACAATAGTGCATGTATTAGTTAACATTTTACAATAATTTAAACTGAAAAAAGAGAACAAATCTTAATCATTCAAATTTCTCTGTAATCTGAAAATTTAAAATTTGAAAGAATAAAGATGGAACAAAAAAAGAAGAAGAAAGAAGAAGACTATGACCGCCGATGGCATAAAGAGTTAGAAATACAATAAAAACAAAATCATAATTAATTATTTTACAATAATGATATGTTTATAAATATGTTAAATCTGAATATTATTTATATAGAAAACTAAAAGAGAAATCTCAAATATTGGCTTGGGGGTGGGGGGGTGCCGTGGCCCCCTCCGGTCAGGCAGGAGTTCCGCCCCTGTTCTTAGTGGAAGTACGTCCTTGGATTTTGGCGTACTCTTGGAGCTTCTGCCCTTTACTTTGTTTTTCTTTCCCTTGTGTAGCTTACATTTGAAAAAGTTCTTAAAAATGAATTTTCTTTTCAGTGGTTCTAGAAATAAAAATTTATATATCGGTTGCAGTGTGTCCACTACGGGGCTTATTGCAGTGGTGAATGGAGGACTTTTATAGGGAAAAATAGATGCTTTTGGTGCAGAAGAGAGAATCCTATGTGATTACATTGGTTTGGACGGTTGTGGCTTGCCAGGTTTGTCCCATGGGGACTGATATTATCCATGGTGTCCTCCTTTTTCATTAATGTTATCAGTACAGTTTCCTTGGCTCTTACTGCTATTGTTACAATAATAGTATTCCTTAACAAGATGAACGACATAAAGATTCAATGCTGATGGCTCTTTGGGGCTTTGCCTCTTATATATACCAGAATTATCTTGACAATTTCAAAGGAAAGAAAATAAAAAAGTGCTACGAGTCATATTTCAAAAGCATAGCAATTGACTCCAGAATGCTGCGAAATTTCAGACACTCATTAGTAAACAAGGTTACTTAAAAATTTTGGTTAAAAATAAGTTTGTTTGCTACATCAAATAATTCAAAAGCCCTTTTTAAAATTGAAAACATTTCATGCCTATTGCATGCCCAAAAAATCCTAGAAAATTCTATGATGTAGGTTTTATAAAAATAAGAGGGGTTTTAGTTTTGCACTTTAATTAAATCAGCCTCTAAACAGCTCTTAAAAATTACAACAAGGACTGCCAGTTAAAATCTCACCTCTAGCGACGTTTTTAGACACTATTCATCTTCTTCTTCCCTAAGAAAACCTAACTCTAACCCTAATTTGCCTCTTTCTCTCATCTTTCCCATCACTCAGCGCCACCAGATAACGATGGCCACTTCCACCACTATCTCACTGCCGCCATGGCTACCACTTCCACCTCAAGCCACCACAACCACAACCAAAACCAAAACCCTAATTCTGTCACTCTCTCTCTCTCACTCTCTCTGTAGTCCAATCACACCCCACTACCATCATGGCAGTCCCTCTCTCTCCCCCTTACACACCACACAAAAACACATGGCAACACCACCACAGAAGCCCCTTCCCCCTCCCTTTTTCCACCTCTACACCCACCTAAACACCACACAAACACCAGCACAACAACACCACCACGGCTGCCAACCATGGCAGCCCCCTTTCCCCTTCTCCTTCACTCGCACACACTACAAAACACACACAACACCATAACTACCATGGCAGCCACCTTTTGCCCTTCTCCCTCCCTCGCACACACCACAAAACACACACAACGCCATCACCACCATGGCTGCCCACCATAGCAGGCCCTCTTTTCCCTCTCTCCCTCACTCATTCACACCACAAAACATACATAGCACCATCATTACCACAGCTGCCCACCACGGCAGCCTTTCTTTTTCCTTTCTTCCTCACTTGTACACATCACACATAGATCACCACCATGGCTGCCCCCACTACGGCATCCCCCTTTTCACCCATTAACCCCTGCAAAACACACACACACACACACACACACAAATAAGCACCAAACTCACACATGATATCACACTTCAAACAACCAAACAAATGGCTAAATTTAGAGAGAAGAGACTAGGGAGTTTCCCTGGAAATTTCTTGCCCAAGATGCGTTCTTCTCTTTCCCTTTCTCTCTTTGGTTTCACATAAAAGAGAAGGCAGACAAATTTTTTTGGCGGCTGGAGATTAAGCGAGTCTTTATATATTAACCTTAAAATGAGAATTTGCTTAAAACCCCTTGAACTTTAATTATCTTTTCCGAACCTTACCCACAAATTTTAATATAATGAAAAGACCCCAAATAATATAGTTTGAAGTAAAATAAAATTTTGTTGACAAGATAAATGTTTCGGATGTTACAACTCCTTGTTGACTCTGGATCAAAGAGTCCAACTAAGCAAGCATTTTTAACCGAAGGAGGTATGTTTTCTATGAATTTCCTCTCATTACACAAACTATTTCACCTTTCTTCCCACACAAACTATCTCCATTGAAAGTAGGGCTTACCCATTCTATTTTTCCTGCACTTCCCTGAAATTTTCCCTTTTGTTGTCTTGATTTTTCTGCCGCTCCCTATGAACATGCAATGTAGGGGCTCATCCAATTTAGTTAGAGAACGGTGAACTAAAGTCCCCCGATCTATGAAGACTAGGGTAGCGGTTATTGGTTTTGACCTCTTTCTGGACATCTTGCACGTTGTGACCCATAGTAAAAAGCACCTTTTATGTTTGGTCAAGCATTGGAGGGATTTCACCAATACTTTTCACTTGCCGTTCAGGAAAGTGACACATACCCGATAAAATTTTACGAATGTCACCAATATTCGCTCAAGGGAGACCTATTCATTGGGCATGTGATGTCAACTAGAATTGGGACCTTGTGGTCCGGTTGCTTGGCTTTGAACCGTCCTTCAAGAAGAGCAGTTCTATTTTGTTGGGTACCCTTCATGCAAACTACAAGGGGATGGATTTGGAGGAGGCCGATGGCCCAGTGATTGATTAGTCTGTCCAGGGCTTCCTGCTCTATGTCTTGAGGGAGACCATCTTCATATATGGAGATAACTCTGTACAAATATGGTGCCTATGGGCCCTTGAGGATGTGGGGGGAGATTGGGGAGTACGACTTGGGTACTCCCACCTTGACTTATTTGTAACACTCTATGGGCGTGGTGTCCTTGGGGCAGTCTCTGAGCTTCATAGGCTACTGCGATATTGGGAGGTATGTTTCTGCTCTTCAATTATTTTCAAATAATTTTTGAACATGTTTTTAGACATATTGCCAATATGACGTATATGTTCACAGCACTTCGAGGTCCTAGGTTCCCGTGCTCCTTGATTGGGTGAGGGGTACACTGTTGAGACTAAGCCGACTATGTACTGGTGGAATTTCAGGGGCGAGCGAGTAGGCTCCTCCAGGGGGCATACCGAGATAGTTTCAATGGGCTGACATAGTGCCTGGTAAGTAGTTCATTCAACTTTAAATTTTCCTTAGTGCATGTTTATGAATACTTATCGTTTGTCTATTTTGTTTCAGGCGTCTTTGTCCAAGTAGGAGACAGCGAGACCTATCCCGAGGAGTTGGCCCTCACTCGATGCCATGTGCTACTACAAGACCTTCACATGAGGAGTTTTACCTAGGGGAGAGGGTGCTCTTCCAACACCATATGGACGTCGAGATCCGCGTCCCGGCTGCCCCTCCCCTAGAGATGTATTAGACAGGGACCCTCAACCGAGGTTACGGTTGAGCTTAATTCGGGGGATCAGTGTATCCTCCATAAGGTGGCCAAATGATCCTCGTACCTACAAGGCATTTGTGAGAGAGGACTTAGGGACCCCGCTGACTATGGAGTGGTTGAGGAGGGTACAGAAAGTTAGGGTAGCTCGGAACCAGAAAGAGAAGAGGAATAAAGAGGTGGAGCCGACTGATGATATCTCGTTCCCTCCTTGGATGCTGTCAGTTTTCTTGAAGGGCAAAACCGAGTATCTAGAGCCGATTCTCTGGCAGAAGAAAGACTCTAGGTTTTTGGGCTTGCAGAGCTAGCGAAAGTCAAAATGGTAAACTCTAGACTTGAATTGAGCTTAAATTGGTCATATTTATTTAATTTTAATTTCATGCATTTTTCGTTGTAGCTCATGTGCTCAGTGCTAAAGCGTGCCTATAGGATGATTCACAGTCTTAAGGACATGGTGTCTACATACTGGGACTTACTGGAGGTGTACATGCCGTCAGCCGAGATGATGAAACACCCACTTCTAGTCCCTCAATGCCACCTTAAGGAGGTGATTCGAATGGATGATTGAGCTCCTCAGAGCCTGCGACCCCTACTACTATGGCTACTCAGACTTCTAGAGGAGGGCCTTCGATGCTTAGGAAGGGAAGCTAGGTGAAGACGAGGGTGACGAGCTGGATATTCTTGAAGAAGGTGAGCAAACATGAATCGACACCATCCAAGGGCGAAGAGGTTGCTACCAAGAGTAAAAGCAAAGTTCTAGCCCCTCCCCCAAAGTGGAGACGTAAATCTTTTCGGATCGCCTTGGTCTTCCATAAGACCTAAAAGAAGCCGCAGTCGAATATGACCGTAAGATGGAGCCGTATCCTGAACCAAAAAGTGAGGAGGAAGAATATGAAGAGGAAGAAGAAGATGAGGCTAAGGAAGGCGAGAAAGGTGAGGAGTCAGGGACCGGCGACAAAGAGGGGCCTAGCTCGAGGAAGACCCGGAGAAAGCTATAAGGAGTTTAGCCTTGAGTCCCTAGATTAGGATTTAAAGTCTTTTAATTTGAAAACTTTGTTTAGTTAATTTTGTGTTAATGCTTAGTTCAATTCAATGCTCACACACTTGCACAGAAACAATAGGGTTGGGCTAAAACTGGATTGAAAAACTTAGATTGGATTGAATTATTTGAACAGGTACAGGGTTTGGCCTAAAAATAGGTAAACCCTATCAAATTTTACAAGCAATGATTAACCGGCCATTTACTCAGTAGCAAAATCACTTTTTCAGTAAAACTTGCCGATTGATTAGATATCAAATGAAATTTCACAGTAAAGGGGACGGTTGATCGAAAGAAAAATCAAGTTTCTGGTGAAATAGGATGGTTGATTAGGAGAGAAATGAATTCTTTTAGTAAAATCAGACGGTTGATCAGAAGAAAATCTAGTTTTCTCGTACTTTGAAGTTGATCAAATAGGTCGTCGATTCTAGGTAATGGATATTTATTTCGGACTGTCAGATGATTAAGCTCCCTATAGTCGATACATAAGCGCATGCTCCCATCATTCTTCTTAACAATAGTACCGGCGCACCCAGTGTTGTTGCACCTAAGGCGCAAAAGGTCCCTAGAGCCTAGGCGCAAGGCGCAGGCACGCGCCTTTTCGAAGCGAGGCGCAATATTAAAAAAATAAAATAAGAAAAATAATAATACACAAACACAATAAATTATGTAAAAAAAAAAAACATGACAATTAACAAACTTTCAAACACTAAAAAAAGTTTCAAATTCCATCGTATCATAATCTAACAAGTTTCCAACATAAGATAAGTCTTAAATCCACTAAAAATAACAAATCACCAAACACTAAGTGAACATAACACCAACATCCTCATCATCGCTAAGGGCCAAGGCAACAACATTTTCTTCAAATGGAATCATAGGCTCCAAGTCCGATAGAGATTCCTCCTCGACTTCGTCTTCTTCATCGACCACGTGAACTGAAGGAGTAGATCTACTTGATCTGGCAGCCATATATGATGACGACCTTACACTTCTTGCTGTTGACCTCGAATGGTAGTTCGGCTCCATGCCACCTAAAGGGTCACTTTGAAACACGTCACCGTCTTCGTCTGCATCTTCATCCGGCCTCCCAAGCAACCATTCATTACTTTCATCGATATTATCCAATAAAATAGGATCAATTGTGTCACGTGAATTGTATCGTCGCTTTAACGCTCTATTGTATTTCACAAACACCAAATCATTCAAGCGACTTTGTTCAAGCCTATTCCTTTTTTTGCTATGAAGCTGTAAAGTACAATACGCAAATTGATTACTAGTCATTGAGTATGAAATAAATACGAATTTTAGCATAAAAATTTACTAATAGATTATAACTTGTTGGACTCACATGCTCAAAAACGCTCCAGTTACGTTCACAGCCAGAAGCACTACAAGTGAGACTCAAAACCTTTATTGCAAACTTTTGCAAGTGAGGCGTTGATGATCCGTACGAAGCCCACCATTCCGCTGTTCAATAAATGAAAATTGCAAAACTAATAAGTGAAGTAACTATTCATTAATTTATACGTTAGAATGAGCACTATAAAACAAAAACAAAAATTAGTACCTGGCGCTTTTCTATCTCTCATCCTCTTTGACATGGAATTCCCAAATAGATCCTCCGCTCTCTTATACTTACTCAATTCAGTGTCAATTGCATCTTGTACTGCCATATTAGGGTTCAACCTTTGAATGCAATCATACAAACCCGTCATAACTGTTTCATCACTCTCAATGTCTGGGGTAGAGTAATAGTACTCCGGGTTCAAGAAATAACCAGCTGCATGCAAAGGACGATGGAGTTGAACACTCCATCTACTATCAATGATCTCATAAACCTCCTTGTACTTCAACTCGTTCCCTTGGAAAGCATTTGCAATAGCATCTTTAGCTTTATCCATTGCCTTGTAAATGTATCCCATTGGAGGTTTTTTCTCACCATATACCAATCTAAGTACCGGAATAAGAGGGCATGCTACCTTTAAAGTATATACAACATTGTTCCAAAACGAAGGCATTAATACTATTTTTGCCACTCTTTTGCCTTGTAGTTCCTTTGACCATTTGCTATTGGCCCACTCTTCCGATGTACATTTTTTTCAAGTTATTTTGCTCTTCATGAATCCTTGACAAAGTGATAGTGGTAGTTGCAAATCTCATTTTGCCAGGCCTAAGCAACTCTCTTCTTGCAAATTTCCTTAACAAGTTTACAACACCCGAGCGATTATATATGTAACCGTTCAAAACAAGAGCCTTATGAAATGTTGACTTCATCTTAGGTAACTTAAATATGTCCTCTAAAATCAAGTCAATGCAATGCGCAGCACATGGTGTCCAAAACAAGTGTGGAAAATCACGCTCCAATAACTTGCCTATCATATAAAATTGCAAAAAATAAATTAATAAATTAAATGTCAGACTATCTAGTACCTAATAATATTGTACATTTATTAAAACTTAAGTTACTTGAGCAATACTATATGTAAAAATGTACTAACCTGCCTTTACGTTGTTTGAGGCACTGTCAGTGACAACTTGAACCACATTCTTCGGCCCGACCTTCTTGATAGTCTTCTTAATCAAATCATACATCAAGTCTCCGGTCTTCGAATGTTCGGAAGCATCAACAGACTCAAGAAACAAACTTCCTCTAGGACTATTCGCTAAAAAATTAATCAAAGTCCTTTCTCTCTTGTCCTTCCAACCATCACACATAATCGAACAACCGGTTTTCTCCCATTCTTCTTCATGATCCTTCATCAGTTTACGCGTATTATCCACCTCTTTCTGTAGTAGGGTAACCCTAATCTCATGATAACTTGGTGGCTTCAAACCCGGACCATACTGCCCAATAGCTTCAACCATAGCTGAAAAGCTGTCAGAGTTCACTGCATTGAATGCAATCCCCACATCATAAAAAAATCTTGCTATTGCACTACAAGCCCGATTTCTCATCTCCTTTTTTGCTTCTTCATTTTCAAACACCGTGGATTGCTTCATCTTTCTCTTTCTCACTACCTCTTCTGGATCCGGGGTGAAGTACACGTCCATTGGACCCTTAGCCTTAGGATTCTTACGAGAAGATTGACAGGAACTCCCAGTCGATGAAACTCCTTTTTTTCTCGATATCTCAACTACATCGTCGTCCTCGTCCTCTTCTTCATCATTGAAAACATTATCAAAATCAGGGATGCACTTAGCTAGTTCTTTCTTTTCTTTGATAGACTTTAGCACTTCTTTCATCTCATCTTTAACATGTTCTGGACACTCTCGGCACGTTGAAGCATTCCTATAACCTCCAACAAGATGTTGCTTATGTATATAAATACCGCCCTTTGTAATTTTATTACAAAAATTACAAGTGACTGCATTTTTGTCGCTTGGATTAGAGGTACGTCCATATTTCCAAGCTGGGTCTTTTGTATCCGTACTAGGCGTCGTCGACATGTATATTCCTACTATATTCCTACAATTGAATTATATGATATCATAACACTAAATCAGCTTAAATGCACATATATCAGTTAAGGGCCAAAAGTTACTTGAAGTAGAGAACAATAAGAATCATGATTCAACTCATTCAAGTAAGAATCAATTGAATTCAAGTTAATTTCAAGCTCATTTCATATACATAACATGTTCAGCTATTTTAGCCAACAACACAGAGCAATTTCAGCAGCCAACAGTCCAACTCCAATCTCGTTTTCAGCAATCTCATTTCATATACATAAACATGTTCAGCAATCTCATCTCAGCAATCTCATTTCAGCAATCTCATCTCAGCAATCTCATTTCATATACATAAACAGTTTCAGCAATCTCATTTCAATCTCATTTCATATACATAAACATGTTCAGCACTCCAACACTTGAAGGGGAAATGGAACAGGGCACAAGACTGGACCAACAATGGAGCAGAAGCTCACCTGAGAGAGACCAGCAATGCAGAAGAGGACCAGCAGAGCAGCTGCGACTGGACCAGCAATGGCGGTGGTTGACCGCTGACCTCTGAAACAACGCTGGCGACTGTAGCAGCTGACGGCCGGCTGTAGTTGACAGGTTATGCGACGTGACGACCGGCGACGGGTTCTGCGACGACCGGCGACGGGTTCTACGACGACCGGCGATGGGTTCTGCGACGATCGGCGACGTGAGAATGTAAGACTGTGAGAGAGCTTTGTTTGGTCTGGAATTGCGATTCGTTCACAGCCAGATTTGGGGGTTTTATGTTAAAGAGAAATCGACGGCCCACGTGAAGCCACGAAGTCCAATCCAACGGCTGCAAGATGTGCGCCTCCACCACCGCTTCGCGCCTGGCGCCCAGGCGCTTAGGCTCACTGGGCGCACGCCTTCTTGAACGCGCTGCGCCTGGGCCTAGGCAAGGCGCTGAGTGCGAGCCTGGGCGCGCCTTGTGCCTAGGCACGCTTTTTATAACACTGGGCGCACCCCATGGAGACACACTAGGATGAATCATACGCTTGTCTAAGAGTTCTTGTAATTGCTCCTTTAGTTCCTTAAGTTCAGTAAGAGCCAACCTGTAGGGTGCCTTGGAGATAGGTGCAGCACCAGGAATCAAATCAATAGTAAACTCAATCTCCATATCTGGCGAAAAACCCAGAAAGTCTTCTGGAAATACTTCTGAAAATTCACGAACCACAGGGACATCCTCAAGCCTGACTTCGATTACGCAAGTGTTGTGAATATGAGTCAAATAACCTATACAACCTTTTCTAAGAAGATGTTTGGCGCGTAGAGAAGAAATCAAATTAGGTAAGGTTCTGACTCTAGCCCCCTGAATCTTAAATTCAGAATCGAAAATAGAACTTCTTTGCTAAAGCAGTCTATCCTGACATGATTGTAAGACAACCAATCCATACCCAAAATCACATCGAAGTCCTTCATATCCAGCGGAATTAAGTCCATCGTCAACACTTTATCATTGACGATGATGGAGCAATAATTATATACTCTAGAGGCAACCACCGAGTTCCCAATGGGAGTATCAACATAGAGTTTGTTTTCCAAGCTTCTAGGTCTAACAGTCAAATGCTCACAAAAAGATGCCGAAACAAATGAGTGTGGCACCGGGATCTAGTGGCGCAAATGCCTTCTTATCACAAACTTTAAAGGTACCTGTTACAACATCATTTGACACTCCCGCCTCGCGAGTAGTCATGGCAAAGACTCTGAGACGTCCCTCTTGTGCTCTTGGCTTATCATCTTCTTTCTTATTCCACTTCTGATCACGGGGAGGCTTTGTGCAGTTTCTGGTTATGTGTCCCACTGCTCCGTAATTATAACACGCTCCCGTCTCCTTATAGCAAGGCGAGTACCCATGATATTCTCCAGAAGTAGTGCAATTTCTAGTACCGCCTTGAGTCTACTGCCTTTGCCCCGATCCACCTAATGGTCTTCTCTTGACATCTGATGTTGGTTTCCTTTCTCTTCCAGAGTTCTCTTCATTGTGGTCCCTCTTCTTCCTCTTGTCTTACCATATGAGCAGTTGTTCATCATGAATGCGCTCCAGACGTTGCACCCCATCAACCACTTGTGCATAGGTAAGGTTATCCAAAATGGACATTTGTCACCTTATCTTAAAGCGTAGTCCTTCTCGAAACTTGCGTGCACGATGACTCTCATATTGAACAACATACGAGGCAAATCTTGAAAGTCGCATAAATTGCTCCTTATACTCTGTGATCGTCTCATTTAGATGCTGGGCGATCCTCATGAAATCACTTTCCATAGCCTCTTTCATATTTGGGGGGAAAGTACTTCGTGAAGAAACGGTCTTGAAATGCTTGCCATGTGAAATCTCATTTCTCTTCTACCGTCATCATCCTTGAGGTCATCTTCCACCATTGGTCCGCCTCGCCTGCCAACTGAAAAATTGCTAACTTCACATTTTGTTTGTCTGAGCACCCTATCACTTATAATACCATATCCAATTCCTTAACCCCATGTCTCTGCAGCCACAGGATCCGCAGCCTTATCGAACTTATTTGGCCGCAAACTAGTGAACTGTTTTAAGATCGCAGCGTTAACCACAACCTGCGTAGCATTGGGTTCTTCATCCCCTCTTCCACCTCGGCCTCCTCGGCATCCTCTGCCACCACCAATCCCACCGCGGTTACTAATCCTGATTAGCACCATAAACATAATTAAGTCTAATGCTTACACACTTAATCAAGTACTAATCCTAACAAATGTGGAAGCTTTAAACTAACATATCTTAACTGGTTCTAAGAGTCTACAGAATCTCCAACCTAGGTGAAACCAAAAAGATAACCCTAGAGGGGGGTGAATAGGGTTTTAAGACTACTTTAAAAATTAACAAGTAAATACTTCAAACTTAGAGAGGATAAGAATAACACTTGAAAAGCTACAACCAACAAACCTCAAACACAATATCTCAAGTAAGCAAACTAGCCAATCTCAACACAAATGTAAAACGGTAAAGTAAAGAGAGAAGGGTTTAGAGATACTTGACAAGGAGATTTAAATGGTTCGGCTTGATATACCCTCAAGCCTACGTCCACCCCTTCAAGGAAGTCCCTTGAAAGGCCCTAGAATCCACTAGTAACAATCTTCTTCCGGGTCAAGATCAAAACCCTTACAACACTTGGTGATATCCCCACACCAAGCACAAGCCTTGAATCCACAAAGCTCACCCAAGACTTGACAAACCCAAGCCTTGATCACGATCCTTTTACAAAGATCAAATGTGTACAAAGAAACCCTCTTGAAAGGAAATGAGTACAAATGAGGCTCTAGAACAAGAGAGATGAGTGTATGATGACTTTATGAAAGTGTATATCTCTCAAGTGTAAGCTCACAATAAATGCTCTCTTGAAATGGATGAGAAATCAATGAAAAACAAGAGAGATTGAACAATTGCTTTGATATTTGAGTATGTGAAAGATAAGAGAGCTTTGAATGCAATTCATGAATCAAAACTAAGCCCAAAATGAGTATTTATAGAGTTGGGAATTAATATGACCGTTTGGAGTTAGGTAGGGCATTTATTGTGCCAAACGGTAAATACAGTCGACTGTAATGCACCATTGCAGTCGACTGTAATCCCAAAGTAGCCGTTGGAAATTCAAATTTCTAACTTACAGTCGACTGTAATCCAAATGCAGTCGACTGTAATAGGCTACTGGAAGTATTGCAGTCGACTGCATTCCAATGCAGTCGACTGTAATACCTCACTGCCCAACTTGTAGTAGACTGCATTCCAGAAAATGCAGTTTCCTAGTTTTTAAAGAATGAAAAACTTTTATGCATGCAAGGGAAACCTATGGGCAAGTTCTAGGTATACAATCATCGTAACGATCATTTCTCTACGTCTAGTTTACAAAGAAGGAAATAAAGCATTGTAAAATTCAATCGACGAATTCCTTATTTGATGCGTTCCGTTGAGAGTCTTTGAACGATTTGCTCGTCTAATTGTCCATTTGCATGAGTATGAGATTGTTCCTATTTCTTTATCAACTCAATGCATGTTAGACAACATAAACATCAATGTTAGTTATCATCAAAACCAAATATAATCCTATGTTAAATAACCGTAGGGTTAACACTAGGCTCTGATACCAAACTGTAATGCCCCCGACTTTGGGAGCTGTTACCAACTATACTTCAAGTCTTAATATCATGTGCATTCTAATAAAGACTCAATTACACCAAGGTATAAATAGAGCATCTAATCCAGTAGCGGCAAAATATCTCCAAAAGATAGAGGCTCAAAAACAACCTTGCCTCTTACAAATCATTAATCACAAAAGAATAATACATCCTCAAATTCTATTACAAAAGTCTAATTCCAAATCAAATTACCCACATCCGGATAAAGTTCTCAAAAAGGAATACATTGTTTTGACATGCTAACAAAATAGAAGCTCTATATTTTTCCCAAACGTGCCAAGCTCATAATCATGCCTACCACCTGTGGTAAGGGACAAAGCAAACAAATCGGGGATGAGCTGAAATAGCTCAGTAAGGGGAAATCAAATGGAAAGCAATACATTAATTCGTATTCTGAAACAAAGCCACAACTTTGTTGAACAAGCAATAGCAATTGACATTAATGTCAGTAAGGCGAATCAAATATACGAAATAATCATTAATGACCATAGGCCCAAATCGAACACAGAACCTGAAGGTGCGAAACGCATACTGGTAGCGTAATAGCCGTCATCATGAGGACTATTTGAAAGTCACGTAAGGTGACTACAAAAGCCACTAAGGTGGCTACAAAAGTCACTGTGTGACTACAAAAGTCTTAAAGACTCCCTTTTTAACAGTAGGTTGTTCATCTTAATGATCATGTACAAATTACGAACTGCGAACTCAATAGAAACGAAGGCAAATACGAAGCAATTTGAACAAATCTTCAAAGTTGTACAACAACTAGCAAAGGAGTACAAAATCCATTACCTTAATCAAGCTCTTGGTACAAAATTCTTAAAGTGCCATCTTAGTATCTAAAGAGTCTCCCAAGCCCTATCCCCTCCCCCCTCTCTCTCTCTCTCTCTTAACCTTTAAGAAAGAGAAGCAAGAGAACTTAAAGAATAGTTGGAGGGAGAAGAAGCTATTTATAGGAAGAATCCTAAGTTGGCAAAATACACTAACACTCCCCAAACTTTAGATAGTTATTCAAAATGTACCTAAAACTTGTTAATATTTACGAAAAGGGAACCTAACACTTTCATTCGAAGGAAAACAATTCCTTCGACTGAAAAGGGTCTCTATTCGACTGAATCCTTCAGTCGCGAAATTGTCTTCTTCACACTTGCTCTTTTCATTCGACCAAAAACTTTTCATTCAACTGGATCCTTCAGTTGCTTCTTTTCTCGATTAAAATGCTTTTCATTCAAAGCAAACACTTTTCATTTGAAGCAAAACTTTTCTATTCGAATGAATCTTTCAGTAGCTCCATTATATTTCTGCCTAGTGAAGATTGATTCGAATGAATCAATTCATTCGACCGAATCCTTTAGAGATGGTTTAACGATCATTTTCATCTAATAATGTATCCCTTAACTTATTTTCCAACAAATATGATCCTTATTAGCATAAAAACGGGCTCTTACATAAAGAGATTGAGAAAGTGGACCAAAGCCTGACTTTCGAGGCAGAAGTGTTGGAGGATGTGATCCTGATAAATTAGAGGTTGACTTACAGGAGGGATATGGAGGAATTCAAGTCAATCATATTCTTGGATGAAAAAGAACCTCGGGCTCCAAAAAAGAAGAAATAAATGTGCTGATAGATTACTCTTAGGTTGCTGATAGGACATAGAATTTTCCTTTGCCCTAACTTTTGCCCAGGCCGCTCTTCGTCGGGTTTGCCTCCTAGCTGGCCTTTATATTTTCTTCTAGAAATTTTTATTTTTCTTCTTTGCCCTAACTTTTTGCCTAGCCCGCCCTTTGTTGGGTTTTCGTCCTAGAGGGCACTTTTTATTTTTTCTTAGGAATGTAGTCGATATCTTAGCCAGTGGAATAGAATACTTTTATTAAAATTTGACTGCATTCGAGGTAACTTTGTAGGCTGCCTACGTACTTCTATCTATTTGTTACATTGATATGTGTGTGTTGGATGATGTTCTTAAGGTGGATTAATCCTTCGTAACTCAATTACAAATTTCACTCAAGAATAATATTTCTTTAGCCAGTCTAGATTGGCTAATTGTGACAACTCAATTTCATCTAAATCGACTAACAACGCTGCACCCCTAGTTATGATTTGCTCGATCATATAGAGAGCTGACCAGTTGGGTTCAAACTTTCCTCGAGGTTTTCAGAGAGATTCGATATTCTCCTTCAACACCAAATCACTTTCTTTGGAATCGCGTCCCTTCGCTCGTTCGTTAAAGGCTTGAACAATTTGCTTTCGGTAACCCTGAATGTGATATAATTCTTTTAACCTTTTCTTGTCTGCCAGTGCTAGTTCTTCAAATCTTTGTCACACCCAATCTTCCTCGACTATCTGGTTTTTCAATAGTATACTCAAAATTCACTTCCAATTCTACTAGGAGTACGACCTCCATGCCATAGACTAGCGAATATGGGGTACTTCCGATCGATGTTCTCACTGATGTCTTATAGCCTAGAGGGTATAGGGAAGCTTATTTAGCCAACTCCTACAAGAATCTTCCATCTACTCAGCATGTTCTTGATATTTTTGTTGGCGGCTTTTACAGCCCCATTGGTCTGTGGACGGTATGGAGATTAGCAATGTAGGATGATACCATACTCCTTCCCTAGGTCAGTGACTTCTCCTTAAATGTAACCCGTTTTCAGAGATAAATTCCCAGGGTACTCTGTAGTCGCAAATGATGTTCGTACAAATAAGTTGGGCTACTTTTCAAGATTTGAGCACGGCGTATGAAGCGGCTTCCACCCACTCCATGAAATAGTCTATGGCTACTAGAATAAACTCGTGTCTATTAGAGGTTTTAATTAGGACTAATCTTCCCTATCACTTCTATTCCCCAAATTGCAAAAGGCTAAGGAAATGTCATGTTATATAACTCTAGGGGAGGGATGTTCTGTAGGTTGGCATACACTTGACACTTGTGACACCTCCTTACATACTTGACACAATCATGTTCCATTGTAATCCAATAATATCCTATCAGAGAATCTTCTTCACTAGCATTCAGCCCGTTCATGTGCAGTCCTCACTCTCTTGCATGTATGTCTTCCATGATTTGACTGATTTGGCTCTCAGTAACACACATGAGGTGTTCTCTGTTGTAATGTCTTTTATGTAAATGTCGGTCGCACATGATGAATTGTGCCGCCCACCTTCTCAAGAATACACAATCTATTATAGAAGCTCTGTTTGGGTGTTTACCGTTCTGGATAAGATTCTGAACATTAGTGTATCATGGTTTGGCTACTCCGTCCTCCTCTACAGGTGCTCTCATTAAGCAATTAGCTGGTCGATCTCTCTTCTGTATAACGAATGGCTCAACCTCCTGTCCTTCAGGTATATCCATCATAGACACGAGTGTGGCTAAGGCATCGGCAAAGTTGTTCTTAAGTCGGGGTAGATAATGGAATTCTACATCTTCGAACTGATCTGTAATCTTCTCCAAATAGGCATGCTATGCTTATAGGCGTTCATTTATAATTCTCCACATTCCTTGATTCTTGAATACGATTAGCGCTGAATCACCGTGTATTGTAATCTCTCTAAGTCTTAGGCTTAGAGCCATCTTTAAACCCATGATACAAGCCTCGTATTCGGCGGTGTTGTTACTACCATCGAAATTCAACTTAATGGCTAAAGGTGAATGGGCTCCATCTCGCAAGATTAACGATATTCCTACTCCAAATTTCTTACTATTCGCTGCCCCATCGAAATACAACTACTATCTCATCTCCGGTACTATGACACAAACTCATTCGTCTTGGAATTTTGCCTCTTATCTGCTGGTATCCTTTGTTGGGAAATTGGCCAATAAGTCGGCCACAACCTTCCCCTTGACTGACTTTTGTGTGACAAAGGTGATATCAAATTCTGAAAGCAACAAAACCCACTTGGCTGTGCAGTTAGACAGGACTGTTTTCTCAAACATGTATTTTATGGGATCCATTCTAGCCAACAGTCTGATAGGCTAAGCCAAAACATAATGTCTTAATCTCTGTTTTACCTAAACAAAGATACACACGTCTTCTCTAAACTTGAATAATTCACCTCTCCTTGGGTCAACTTCTTAGTAACGTAGTAGATGGATCTCTTAACCAAATAATTCTATATATGTTTGGCTAACAAGGCTCCAACTGCGCTATCAGTTATGTTAGGTTTAAAATAAGGGATTACCAGGCATCAGAGGCTTAAGACTAGGGGGTTGCTAAGGTACTGTTTGATCTTTTCAAAGGCTTTTTGGCATAAGAGGTTCCACTCTTTGGTTGATTCTTTCTTCAACAACTCAAATAGCGGCTCATAAGTTGGGATGTGAACCGGCTAATGTACTGGATTCTGCCTAAGAACCCTTGAATTTTCTGTTCATTCCTGGGTCGGGGTACCTCAACTATGGCTTTGATCTTAGCCAGATCAACTTCTATTCCTGCTTCCTAGACTTTATAATCATACCCTTTGTGAATCATATCATGGAAAAGGGTGGTAGCGGGTTGCTAGTATGTAGCCTCAGGATTCTTCAAACCAAAAGGCATTACCGTGTAACAAAAGGTGCCCTAAAGGGTTGTGAAAGTTGTCTTCTCCTGATCCTCAGAAGCCGTCTTTATTTGATTATACCCCTTAAAACAATGTACAAAAAACTCCAACTCAAACTCTGCGGTGTTATCTATGATCATATCTATGATGGGTGGAGGAAAGTCATCCTTAGGGGAAGCTCGTTTAAGGTCTTGGTAGTCAACAAACATCTTGACTTCACCGGTTTGTTTGGGAACTCATACGATGTTGGATAGCCAGGTAGGGTACTCAATCACTCTGATGAATCCAATGTGGAGTAACTTCAAAACCTCATCCTTAACTTAAGGAACGACTCCAGTCTTAACTTACAGAGCTTTTGCATGACAAGTTTGGCTTCGGGCAGGGTAGGTAGGTGGTGTTCCACAATTGAAAGGTCTATACCTGGCATCTCACTATGTGACCGAGCAAATACAGCTATTAATTTCCTAAGGAGTTGTAGTGATTTCTTCTCCCTCTCTCTCTCTCTCTCACACACACACACACATCTACGCTAGCCCCTATTTTGATTTCTTTTACATTTTCGGGCATACCTACATTAACTTTGATTGTTTCTTCGGCCACTAGCTTGACGCGACTAGATTCTCGATTTTCTATTTATTTCATCATTGCTTTTAAATAATTTTTCTCTTCCGGGTCCATTAGTTGTGACTCGACATTAACCGTGTCGCTATATTCATCTTAACCTATATCAGCAACCAAGGGATAACAGAAATCAATCATCACACTATCAATCAAATAGTCTTGAAAAACATAGTAAGTGAGCAAATTCAGGTTATCTAGATTGACATAAGCATCCAAGTCTTCCGATTCATGAGCAACTTCGACAGCAGGACTTTTTCGGTAATCTCTCCCACAGTCAGCGGTCCGTACTCGATCATCCAATTATGTGCATCACCCTATGCTGGAGCGATTAGGCTTGCTGGGTTCAAAATCTGGTCGTCCACTTTGAGATAAGCACCACGATATACATATTGTTGAAGCATGCTATCATTCCCTCGAGTTACATCAAATCCATCCATTCAGAAAACTATTCGGAACCCGACTCTGTCAGGATCGGTAGTTCCTCGTCTTCAACCCATTCACAGTCATAAAAGATCTTCCATCCTTTTATCAGCTTTCATGTTTCCATATTGTAGACAAGCTTTTTCAATCCACAGAAAGGTCCACTCTCTCCTTCCTGAACAAAGCATCCATTCATGCTGGGGACCTTGTTATGCTTTTGACAGTCGTGTGCTATCCTCTCTTTTTGTCTTTCTTGGCTTGGGCGACTTTTCTGATAGCCTCCTTCTTCTTTCTCTTGGCTGGCTTATACCCCAACCCAAAATGGTCTTTTTTATTCTCGAAAGATGGAAAACTGGGAACTCCTTGATAGTTCCGACCCAAACCTTTTTACGGGAAAATAGTGAAACTTCATGATCACATGGAGCATTGTCTCGTTATTGTAAGAGGTAAAGATGAGGAAATTTTCACCATGGCAAATCTCCTCATACTCCAGACACTCTGTAATACCCCAAAATTTTCCTTTCTTGTGTTTTAACTTAAGCTTTAAAAAAATAAATAAATAAATAAATAAATTTTTTTTTGATGAATAGTACTTTCAGTCGAATGAATAGTACTTTTAGTCGAATCTAAGCCTTTTAGTCGACTGAAAGTCACTTTCAGTCGACTGAAAGTCACTTTTTAGTCAAATTTAAGGATTTTAGTCGAATCTAAACCCTTTTAGTCGAATCTAAACCCTTTTAGTCGAATCTAAACCATTTTAGTCGAATCTAAACCCATTTTAGTCGAATCTAAACCCTTTTAGTCGAATCAAACCACTTTTAGTCGAATTTAAATGTTTGAGTCGACTAAAAGTTTTTAGTCGATGAACAGTAACCATGAACAGTAACTGTGAACAGTACCATGAACAGTACTGTGAACAGTATTTTTGAACAGTACTTTTAGTCGACTGAAATGTACTTTCAGTCGGCTGAAAGTTGTTTTCGGTCGACTTAAAGTTGATGTTTTCGGTCGAATGAAAACTTGATTTGTGTCCCATATAAATAGCCTCTTTGTTTTATTTTAGTCATTTTGGTTCTTGGTTTCTTGCTCCTTTGCGGCGGAGAGAGAGAGAGAGAGAGTAGGAGGCTTGGGAAGCTCATTGGTGCTTTAAAGTTTTCTTTTGTAAAGCTTGTTTGATGTAAGGGATTTTCCAATTTCTTGCTGTGGTAAGGGTTTATACGATTTTTGCTGTGGAAAGGTATCTTCGAAAATCCAAAGGCTTATACTTTCGTCACTTTTGATTCATCTATGCTCGTTTGTAATTGATTGCTCCACTTTTGCCTTCTTGAGAACATTGTTCACCCTTTCTCATTTGTGCCTTAATGATGCTCAACTTTGAATTTGTACATTTGTGACCGTCAGTTTAAGATTGACATTGACTATGTTGAACAACTCTCAACTTGAGAGGGTCCTTTGGACATATATTTGTTATACTAGAGAGCCAAAGCCTCCTAGTACGCTCCGGAGCACGCGTTTGATGTTTGTATGTTTGGTTCGACATTTGGGTCTTATGACCACCATAGTCATTCCATGTTTGTAGCATACCCTACATATTATTGATATGTGTTCTGGGTTAATTGCTAATCTTTGATACTTCGACATTTGATAGTGAGACACGATTGGTCTGTTTCATATTCCATATTGTTATTAGATTATACCTTATTTGCTTGACATCTTACCTTTGTCTACCCTACTGGGCTATTTGAGCTCACCCTTTTGTCTTCTTACCTTGCCTTTGCCACAGGTGAAGGAAGTGACTCTTGATTCTTATGGCAGCGTTGGAGCTATGAGATTTTGCTTTTGGTTGATAAACTTTGTAGTTATTTCTTTTGGGAACTTTACCCGGTTGGGGTAATTTGATAGAATTGTTTTGTATGTCTATTTGTCCGCTGCGATTAGAAATCCTTTTGTATGGGCATATTTTTGGGAGCGCGTTGTAATAGACTTTTGTTAAATATGGTAATACTATATGTTTGGAGGCTTTTAGTGCTCTGTTTATACCATCATCATTTATATGGTAATAGTATATCATGAGATTTGCTTTGAAGTCGCGGCCTCCCGGTTTGGGGGCGTGACAGGGTTGGTATCAGAGCTTAGGTTTGTGATTCTGTAGACTCGGGTGAGCCTAGGTCTAAGATGTTGCGAGATTATTTTGATTTCGCGTTTATCTTTTGTTCATTATATAGGCTTATACAGTTTCGTTTGATGTTCTAGGAGTACCATGCCTCCTAGGCGTTCTAATCGTAACGCCAACGAACCTCACGGTCCACCAACGAACGACGGAGTTGCTGAAGCCATTGTACACGGATTTCAGAATTTGGCGAACCTAATTGCAGGAGGTAACGGCGTACCGCTACACCAAAATCAGAACAATGGGCCGAATGATGGTGTTAAGACTGGAGATGTGGAGAAATTCAAAAAGTTAGTGCCCGCCTTTAGAGGGGAACCCGATCCGGAGAAGGCTGAAGCGTGGGTGAACCAAAGTGAAAAGGTGTTCGACCTTTGGGATACCAGTGATGAGCAAAAGGTGGCGTATGCAGTATTCATGTTAGAAGATGAAGCTGACCATTGGTGGAAGATGGTCAAACGCACACAAAGGATCAATGCTGATCATCCCATGACTTGGGAACGGTTCAAGAACATTTTCTTCAAGAAGTACTTTCCTCAAAATGTAAGAGATCAGAAGGAGGAAGAATTCTTAAAGTTAGTACAGAATGATATGACGGTAGCAGAATATGAGGCGAAGTTCACCTCATTGTCAAGGCATGCCCCGCATTTGGTTGACACCGAAAATCGTAAGGCGAGAAGATTTGAGAAGGGATTGAAGCGCGGCATCAAGAACAGATTGTTGGCTCTAAAGCTTCCGACTTATGCCAAGGTGGTTGAACGGGCTGAAATTCTAGAGATGGACTACGGGGAATTTTTGAAGGAGCAAGAGGAATTGAGGCACAAAAGAAGCCGTGCAGAAACTTTGGACAAGAGCAAGAGCGGTGGTCAGAACAAGAGGAAAGCCACTTTACAGGAAGGTATGAAATCGACTCAAGGGGGTACGAAAGTTTGCGCTACTTGTGGCAAAAATCATGGGGACAAGCCTTGCCATCGTTTGACAAATTCATGTTTCAACTGTGGGAAGGTAGGGCATTATGCTATGGAATGCCCATATCCGAAGAAAGAGAAGACCTTCAATGCTCAAGCTCCGGTTGGAGCTAAACTGCCAATGGGGGACAAGAGGCCGAGAGTACAAGGCCGTGCTTATGCTTTGACTGCCAAGGATGCCACAACTTCTAACGACGTAGTGGCAGGTACAGTTCAGATTGGTTCTCATTCTTTTCATGCATTGTTTGACCCTGGATCCACGCATTCGTTTATAACCCCTTCTCTTGCGTGTAAGTTGGGTTCTGACCCACGACTTTTAGAGTTTGATTTGATGATTGATACCCCGGTGGGGAAATCTGTATTAGTATCTACCGTGTACAAGCCTTGCTTGGTACGCATTGAGGGTAGAGTGTTACCCGCTGACCTTATAGCTATGGACATTCGGGATTTTGACGTTATTCTCGGTATGGACTGGTTGTCTTCCTACCATGCCTCGTTGGATTGCTATGCCAAAGAAGTGTATTTCCGGATTCCCGGTCAACCCAAGTTCAAGTTTAAGGGTTCTACGCCCATTACTTCATCTTGCCTTGTATCTGCCTTGCGGGCTAGGCGTTTGCTTCGGAAGGGATGTCAAGGATATTTAGCTTACATTGTGGATACTCGAGTAGCTGTTCAAAATTTATCCACTATTCCTGTCGTTGACGAATTTTCGGATGTGTTTCCGGAGGAACTCCCTGGTCTTCCTCAAGATCGTGAAATCGAGTTTGTTATAGATCTTATACCAGGAGCTGCTCCCATTTCTAAGGTTCCTTATCGTATGGCCCCGGCCGAGCTCAAAGAACTTAAGGTGCAACTTCAAGAATTGCTCGAGAAAGGTTTCATTCGCCCGAGCGTCTCTCCTTGGGGTGCTCCTGTTTTATTTGTAAAGAAGAAGGACGGAACGTTGAGATTGTGTATTGACTATAGGGAGTTGAACCGTATTACAGTTCGCAACAAGTATCCTTTGCCACGGATTGACGATTTGTTTGATCAACTTCAAGGTGCGAAATACTTTTCCAAGATTGATTTGAGATCGGGTTACCATCAATTGAAGATTCGAAAGGATGATATATCCAAGACTGCTTTTCGCACGAGGTACGGACACTATGAGTTTGTTGTAATGCCGTTTGGGTTAACTAACGCACCTGCAGCGTTTATGGACTTAATGAATCGCGTATTCAAGCGATATTTGGACCAATTTGTCATAGTCTTTATCGATGACATATTGATCTACTCTAGAAGCAAGGAAGAACATGAAGAACATTTACGTAGGGTGCTACAAATTTTGAGGGAAGAGAAGCTTTATGCCAAGTTTGATAAATGTGAGTTTTGGCTTGAAAAAGTTGTGTTTTTAGGGCATGTGGTATCTAAAGATGGGATTTCGGTGGATCCATCCAAGGTAGAGGCAGTGTGGAATTGGGAAAGACCGAGAACGGTTAGTGAAGTTCGTAGTTTCCTTGGTTTGGCTGGCTATTATCGCAGATTTATTGAGGGGTTTTCAAAACTCGCTATTCCTTTGACTCGATTGACTCGAAAGAAGGTTAGGTTCGAGTGGTCAGAAGAGTGTGATCGCAGTTTTCTAGGATTAAAGAAAAGATTAGTTTCGGCTCCGGTCCTTTCTCTACCTTCGGGGACCGGAGGATTTGTGGTTTATAGCGATGCTTCACGAAAGGGTTTGGGATGTGTATTGATGCAACATGGGCGAGTTATTGCTTATGGCTCGCGACAACTCAAAACGTATGAAGTGAGCTACCCAACACATGACTTGGAATTAGCTGCAGTGGTTTTCGCTTTGAAAATTTGGAGGCACTATCTCTATGGTGAAACGTGTGAGATATACACAGATCACAAGAGTCTTAAGTTTTTATTCACACAGAAAGAATTGAATATGCGACAACGTCGATGGTTGGAATTGCTTAAGGACTATGACTGCAAGATCTTGTATCATCCGGGGAAAGCTAATGTGGTCGCCGATGCTCTTAGCCGAAAGAACACAGGTACGTGTGCAGCCCTTTTAACTTCACGTAAGGAAATTCTTGCGGATCTTGAAAGTTTGGGTGTGGATGTCTTGGTTTCCGGGACGGGAAACTATTTGGCGAATTTAATGGCACGGCCTACCTTGATCGAAAGAATTAAGCAAGCTCAGATTTTGGATTCAAAATTTGTTAAGATTAGAGAACAAGTTGGAGAAGGTAAGCAACCAGAGTTCAGAATTGATGCCGAGGGGGCATTACGTTTTGGAGACAGATTATGTGTTCCTTCTGATGTGGGATTAAAGGAGGAAATTTTACGAGACGCGCATAATTCCAACTTCACAGTTCATCCAGGTAGCACTAAGATGTATCGAGATCTGCGGGACGTGTTTTGGTGGAACGATATGAAAAGGGAGATAGCGGATTTTGTCGCTCGATGCCTTACTTGTCAGCAAGTTAAAGCGGAACATCAACGACCTGCGGGACCTCTGCAACCTCTTACTATCCCTCAGTGGAAGTGGGAACGTATTGCCATGGACTTTGTGTCGGGGTTGCCTAGGACAAGGCAAGGGCACGATTCGGTTTGGGTAATAATTGATCGTTTGACTAAGTCAGCACATTTCATTCCGGTTAAGGTTACCTATAGCTTGGAGAGGTTAGCCAAACTTTACATTCAAGAGATTGTTCGACTCCACGGTGTACCCGTTTCAATCGTTTCGGATAGAGATGCACGTTTTACGTCAAAATTTTGGCGCAGTTTGCAAAATGCCTTGGGTACTCAACTTGACCTTAGTACGGCTTATCATCCTCAAAGTGATGGACAATCAGAGAGAACGATTCAGATTTTAGAAGACATGCTTAGGGCTTGCTCGTTAAACTTTAAGAATAGTTGGGCTGATCAATTGCCGCTGGTGGAGTTTGCTTACAACAATAGCTTTCAGGCAAGTATTGGTATGGCACCATTTGAGGCCTTGTATGGGCGGAGATGTAGAACGCCAATTTGTTGGCTCGAAGTTGGAGAGGAGAAACTTTTGGGTGCCTTAGGGCCCGAAATAGTACAAGCTACCTCGGAGAAAGTTCGTTTGATCAAGGATAATTTGCTAGTGGCTCAAAGTCGTCAAAAGAGTTATGCGGATAATAGAAGACGTGAGCTAAATTTCGAAGTGGGAGACCATGTATTTCTCAAAGTATCGCCTTGGAAGGGAGTAATGCGTTTTGGGAAGAAGGGCAAGCTTAGCCCTAGATTTATCGGACCATTTGAGATCTTGCGGAGAGTTGGACCGGTCGCTTACCAAGTTGCCTTACCTCCCAGCTTATCGCAAGTACATGATGTGTTTCATGTATCAACCTTGAGGAAATACGTGCCAGATTCTTCACATGTCATACATTTCGAACCTGTGGAGATTCAAGAGGACCTATCGTACGAGGAACGCCCAGTGAAAATCTTGGACCGCAAGGATCAAATTTTGCGCACAAAAACCATTAAGTTGGTTAAAGTGCTTTGGCGTAACCATTCGGTGGAAGAAGCCACGTGGGAACTCGAGGATGCTATGCGCGAAAAGCACCCTCAACTCTTTGATGTTTAAGGTATGTTTTAATTCCGCGGACGGAATTCTTTTAAGGGGGGGAGAATGTAATACCCCAAAATTTTCCTTTCTTGTGTTTTAAGTTAAGCTTTAAAAAAAAAAAAAAAAAATTTTTTTTTTGATGAATAGTACTTTCAGTCGAATGAATAGTACTTTTAGTCGAATCTAAGCCTTTTAGTCGACTGAAAGTCACTTTCAGTCGACTGAAAGTCACTTTTTAGTCAAATTTAAGGATTTTAGTCGAATCTAAACCCTTTTAGTCGAATCTAAACCATTTTTGTCGAATCTAAACCATTTTAGTCGAATCTAAACCCCTTTTAGTCGAATCTAAACCCTTTTAGTCGAATCAAACCACTTTTAGTCGAATTTAAATGTTTGAGTCGACTAAAAGTTTTTAGTCGATGAACAGTAACCATGAACAGTACCATGAACAGTAACTGTGAACAGTACCATGAACAGTACTGTGAACAGTATTTTTGAACAGTACTTTTAGTCGACTGAAATGTACTTTCAGTCGGCTGAAAGTTGTTTTCGGTCGACTTAAAGTTGATGTTTTCGGTCGAATGAAAACTTGATTTGTGTCCCATATAAATAGCCTCTTTGTTTTATTTTAGTCATTTTGGTTCTTGGTTCCTTGCTCCTTTGCGGCGGAGAGAGAGAGAGAGAGAGTAGGAGGCTTGGGAAGCTCATTGGTGCTTTAAAGTTTTCTTTTGTAAAGCTTGTTTGATGTAAGGGATTTTCCAATTTCTTGCTGTGGTAAGGGTTTATACGATTTTTGCTGTGGAAAGGTATCTTCGAAAATCCAAAGGCTTATACTTTCGTCACTTTTGATTCATCTATGCTCGTTTGTAATTGATTGCTCCACTTTTGCCTTCTTGAGAACATTGTTCACCCTTTCTCATTTGTGCCTTAATGATGCTCAACTTTGAATTTGTACATTTGTGACCGTCAGTTTAAGATTGACATTGACTATGTTGAACAACTCTCAACTTGAGAGGGTCCTTTGGACATATATTTGTTATACTAGAGAGCCAAAGCCTCCTAGTACGCTCCGGAGCACGCGTTTGATGTTTGTATGTTTGGTTCGACATTTGGGTCTTATGACCACCATAGTCATTCCATGTTTGTAGCATACCCTACATATTATTGATATGTGTTCTGGGTTAATTGCTAATCTTTGATACTTCGACATTTGATAGTGAGACACGATTGGTCTGTTTCATATTCCATATTGTTATTAGATTATACCTTATTTGCTTGACATCTTACCTTTGTCTACCCTACTGGGCTATTTGAGCTCACCCTTTTGTCTTCTTACCTTGCCTTTGCCACAGGTGAAGGAAGTGACTCTTGATTCTTATGGCAGCGTTGGAGCTATGAGATTTTGCTTTTGGTTGATAAACTTTGTAGTTATTTCTTTTGGGAACTTTACCCGGTTGGGGTAATTTGATAGAATTGTTTTGTATGTCTATTTGTCCGCTGCGATTAGAAATCCTTTTGTATGGGCATATTTTTGGGAGCGCGTTGTAATAGACTTTTGTTAAATATGGTAATACTATATGTTTGGAGGCTTTTAGTGCTCTGTTTATACCATCATCATTTATATGGTAATAGTATATCATGAGATTTGCTTTGAAGTCGCGGCCTCCCGGTTTGGGGGCGTGACACACTCAATTCTGAATCCACTGAGTAGAACATCCAATGAGTCATGTGGCACCATAACATTGTCCTTATCCTTTTCTACCTGCCCGATCTGGGGTAACTACAAAATGCCCATGATTGTGAAGATGGCCTTTTCCAAAACAAACTTAACCTTCTGGTGCAATGTAGACGAGATTAAACCTACAGAATGTATCCATTGTCTTCCCAACAAGAGATTAAACGTAGCATGTATATCCAAAACTTGAAAATTAACCTCAAAACTGGCAGTACTAACAGTGGAGCTTGATTGTACCAATCACTTCTCTTCGGGTATTGTCATAGGCTCAGACGGTTGGGTTGGAAGGGGAAAACTTTGTATGGTCAACTCAAGGCAGAACCATTGTCTATGAGGATCAAGGGAACCCTCTTATCAAGTGCTTGCATGGTAATATGGAGCGGATCATTGTGGCTGGGTGCTGATTTGGGAAAATCTGATTCAGAAAAGGTAAGGAGATTTCCGTAATGTATAGCCCACACTTGGGATAAGTCTTCAGGCTGGTTTTGAATAGTTGGGCCTTACTGAGTAGCTTAATGAGGGTCTGTCTGTGAGAGTATGAGGCGGATAACAAATCCCAAATGGAAATGTTTGCCTATGTTTTCTTCAACTGTCTCAGAACTTCATCATCGGTGGGATCTTGAAAAAACAAAGGGTTAGATGTGGTTAGTTAGGGGGCTGTCTGATACACTCAGCCTGATCAGGTTAGGTGGGATACCTCTGCATTTGGCCTGAAAATGAACCATGTTTCTTCATCATATTATTCCTCGGCAGTGAAGGCCTCACCTTCCATCAACTCCTCCCATGTGATAATATTACAAAACTGTGGTAGAGAGTCACACACTGAAACTGACTGAACTTGCTGGTTGGCTGGAAGAATAAAATTGGTCAGATCTACAACTGGTTAGATATCATCGATGAAATTAACCTTTTGAGACGGTAAGGGCTCTTTCCAGACATTAGACTTAGCAGAGGAGAAAATTCACCCTTATCAAGGAGGTGTTAGATGACGTGTGTAAATGTTATGCACCCCTCTATAGGGTGTCCCTTCCTCTGATGATAAGCGCAGAAAGCGCAAACGTCATATCCTTCCAGTATAACTTTTGGCGTGGGGGTAGGCAATAATTTGGATATCATACCCCCTCCTCAACAACTGTTCAAATATTTTGGGCAACGGTGTGAATTTCCTCTTAGACTCTGAAGTGGCCTCTGGTGACACTGTATGAGGTGTTTGCTCATTGTCGGCAGTGATTGGTTTTCGCTGTACATTAGAGCTCCTCGGATTGGCTCGATATACCCTTGGCTTCGACTCACGAAATATGGTTCCCTTATTGATGGCATCTTTTATATGTACAAGGGATCCCATAAGGGCCTTGACCAACGTGTGGTAGTGACAAAAAATGTAGTCATGGTAGACTGGTAGCAGATTGTTTCTTATGTTTACCTTCTCCTCCTCTATAGGACGGTTTATCATCTGAGAGGCCATATTTCTCCATCTTATAACGAAAGCAGACACTGAATATCTCGGTTCTTGCTTCATGGTTTCTAAATATGTTCAGGTCATCTCTAAATGGGCATTATACTAGTACTGCTTCACAAACTCTTTCACAACATCTTCCCAAGTTATACCTTGACAAACTTGCACTTTCACAGCAAAAACAGCCTGCTGCTAGCCATGCTGAGGAGAATGTTTTTCGACCATAGTGATCCGAGAGTCCCGTGTGGAAACTCTTTCCCAGACGAGGAGTTTCAAACAATTCCTAAATGATTGTTACAGACTCTAGCTTCATCCAAAGCAACGAACCAACGAGAGGCAGCTTCTGTAATGGTACCATGGAACAACTGTATCAACTAGTTCTAATTCACTCCATAGGGGGCTAGCTTATGGTGGAACCGGATTTTGTACTCCTTGCTGCCAGTTAGCCAGATTCTTTGTCATCAAGTTCAAAATCTGAGTCATAGTGTTTAACAGTGCAGCGATTGGTTCTGAATTCTGCTAATCCTCCCTACTAGGTCAAGGTACCTCTCTATCATGGACCTCCTGGCCCTTCATAGGATCTCTACTACTAGTGCTACGAATGTGAGCCATATTGATACAATTAACGGTTATTAGTCTTATACTAACATGTGTCTAAAGAGCAATACAATTACAAGTTAAAGCAGAGTTCTTAACTCTTCCATCATCCTACCCAACTCTCATTAACCAAAATACAATTTTATAGAATCGTGTTACTATACTCTATGATCGCATGTCTACAGAATCATATACCTAAGCTCTTAGAACCATAAGACCGAATCGCTTTGTGAATTGTAATGACCCAAAAATTTGGAGCTCTATCGCCCCGAACTCTTGGAACGTTAATCTACTACATCACATCAGACCTTGTTCACTGAAAAAAATATTCTTAACTCAATCGCAACTTCCAAATATACCAAAACTTCTAAATGGACACTAAGTAAAATTTTCAGAACGTACAGTCTAACAAAAATAACTTTAACTTAAGCTAGCTTTACAACTTAAAATTTTCAAAACTCAAACTTAGGTTCTTTCCAAGCAACTAACAGTACCGGCCCACGCAGGGGTCTTACCATACAAAACAGTGGTGGGCACTTTCGGAACCTCACACAGACTCTAATCATATTCCCGTGCGTTCTACAATTGATCATTACATGCAAAAGGGAATCAAACGAAGAGTGAGCTTTTGAGAGCTCAGTAAGGTCGTTCAAGGAACCACCGAAGGAAGTATAAAACGATTCAAAAGTCCACTCGATAATAATGTTTTAAAACATTTTAAACAATCATAAATAGTTTGCTGGTTTTCCAAAACGATCATAACAATCATAAAGAGATACCCAAATGATTATTTGAAGATCCTTTTCAAAGCCATCATTTAAAATACAATGATGATTTTCCAAAGGATTTCAAAACGAACATAGATACTTCAAAGACAACACGGGAAAGGGTTTCAGATAATCACAAGTAGTATGATCACAATATGGGGAAGAGTTTCAATTGAATTCCCTTCAATCAAATATCAAGACATTCATTTCCAATCATTTTCAAAACAATTATTTTAAGATACAATATAAATAAATTCAAAAGATATTGATCATGGGCAGAGGCAATGCCACTTAGGCAATGCACAGAAAGTGTACACATGCATGATGTCGGATAACTAGACCTTTGCATCAGGTACTAACCCTGCATAATTATGCAGGCTCAGACCTTCCTTATAACGCTTCCCTACATAACAGATTGCTAGGTCAACACAAAACAATAATCATAGGATCAACAAGAAATTCAATGCTTGACATGCAATAAAAATGAGCATAACATGAATTCAAATAACCGAAATCAATTAGGGTTTCAATGACAATTAAGTATGTTGCTATCAATTCATCACTCAGAGTTCAAGAATAGCCACAAACAAATAGCAAGAACAAATACAAACATTTACTAAATTTAGCCACAACAATTCAGAAGAAAGAATGCAAACAGTTATCGAATTTTCTCAGCATGCAATAAAAGGCGAGCATCGGCAACATTTCCAAATAACTAATTCACGTTCAATGTTAGGGTTTGCTTGGCAAGAACAAGCTCATATCAATGAATTTCTCAGTGTCCGGCAATAGCCATAAGTAAATGGAAAGAATACTTACGAACACAAGTTATCAAAATTAGGGTAGGATAGAAATCCTTACCCAGGGTTCAGATAAAAACCCTTACCTGGATCTGAACATAAATTAGCCTAACCAGAAAGTCTTTTGCTTTAACCTAAACGAAACAATCAAGTGATCAGAATACAGTCTACAGTACGATATTATAAACTCAACACTAACTCATGTGTTCTCTCAGAATGAACCCCCTCACCAGGTAAGTAAAATTATCGAAAATCCCCTTATATGTAAAATTACCAAAAGCCCCCCTTTCATGGTTAAATTACAAAAACAACCTTCCCGTAAATAAAACACTAGAACATCCCTACCGTATGTGAATTTACCAAAAAGTACATTTTTTAGATAAAATTACCAAAATACATCCTCTAAGTGGCAAATTACCAAAATACCTTGTGGTGATTCCCGTACCAAAAAAATCTCACTATTTTGAGTACCCTAAAAGTTTTTTTTGGGCAAAAAAGTGTTTTAGAAAATTTTCACCCGAAAATCTCAAACCAATGTCCAGACAGAGCGCTCAAAAGCCAATTTTGCTAAAAATAGCTATCGACTTCAGAATGACACAAATAAAGAAAATGAAACATCTCAGTAATATAAGGATTTCCTAAAATTTTCAGATTAAAATTAGCTTGATTTGCTATATTAAATAATTCAAGAATTCCTTTTAATCGATACTTTAATTTAGCATCCTTTGCGGACATTGAAAAATCCCAAAACAAATTCACAGCGTACGTCTCGTAAAAATAATGGGGTATTAATTTTGAACTTTGTCAGATTCTGATTCGAACTATTTATAAAAAAATGTACAAAACTACTTAACCCCCCCCCCCCCCCCCAAACAGTTAGTGACAATTACACTTACTGTTCAAATCAATACACACACACTGGCACGCACATTTTACACACACTGCTACTCCCGAACACACACATACCTACACCTAAAACACATACTTTAACACATTAATACACTTAAGTTACACATACATACACATAATACACACAATTACACACACCCCGAAGCACACACACACGCGCGCACACTGTCACACACTCAAACAACACACATACCCCTCGGCAACCCACTGAAAAACACACAGAACCTCATCCAATTCCTTCCTACACAACTCTAACACCACACATACCCAATTTACACTCACAATCACATATAATTCACTCACCCAAACACATATACACACAAAAACACACCCTAACACTCACTGTCACACTCTACAACCCAGCACACCAGCAAGGTTGTTGTTGTTTCTCCCCTTCCCCTTCATCCCTTTTCACGCACACACACATGAACTACACACTCGTACACAGAGCCCACCTCACAGCCATGGACACCTCTCTGGCCCGTGACCAATCTCACACATAGAACAACATAAACACACACACTTATTGAAGATACACACATAAAAAAGTAGAGAGATTACCCTTACGAATTCTTTCTCAATCTCTCTCTCTAATTTTCTACCCGAATCCCCTTGCTTTTCTCTCTCTATTCTTCTTTGTTTCTGGCTCTTCTTTTCTATTTCTTTTTTTGCTTTTGTTTTCTTTTATTTTCTCTTTCTCAAATTTCTTCTCTTTTAAACTCTTTAATTTCCATAAAGATCCATCCATATGTTTATAATACAATCAGATTACTCACACTTAAAATAAGTAGGAGGTGGCAATAGAAAGTAACATGATTTCTAAAATCTTGACACATAATGCCATTTTTCATAATTTGCAAAATAGCCCCCAAAGTTTTCCAAATTACAAAATGACCCCAAAAACTTAAGAAAATTACATTTTGACCCCAAAATTATTTTAAGCTTTCATATTTTACTTATACTCGAGTATTGCCCAATCGCCCATTTATTTTTCGGAGTACGGATGATTATTTTAAATAGCTCAAAAAGGATTGACTATTACAGTATTGGACCAATCAATTCTATATTTGTGAAACGTTATTCTTCGTGCCTTGTCTATATTTTTTTGGAGTAGTAAATTGAAATCTCGCACTGTAATCCGTTTTGTTGTTATCCTACTAATTGAATCGCTAGTATGTCCATCATCCGTTAGCGTTCATATTTTGGGTTCTCCACAAAAGTTTTCTTTCAATTGATTAAGGCACTGTTGCTTTGGCGGTGAATTTAGTCGGTTTCTTGGGAATTGACTAATACCTCTCCACCGAATTACCGTTCCAGCAAAATTGAATTTTAGGTCTCTCACTTTGGTTAGCGATCTCGATTTTCGTGCAATATATTTACAGCTACCTGTCCACCTTGCTTGGGCTGCTGACTTCCTTCTCTTTGTGCCAATCAGCCACAAAATCCTCCTTAGTCATTAGCCATGTCTTTGCTTTTGGTTGCTACGTGCCATCATAGATTACTTGAAAGCATCATTTGTTTCTATGTATTATCTACATACATTTCATAGCTTTTTATCACCATATTTGGAATTGAAACTCTACGTAGTAGCTTTATTGTTTGCAATTAGAAAGAAAATATGTGTCTTTTTTTTCCCCATGTGTTTTGTCATTCTTTGCACTCCCATCTGTGTCTATTTGCATTTTCTTTAGAACTTTAATTAATTAAAGTTTTGCTTGTTCTTTGTTTAGAGGATGTGTCATGTCTGACCGCTTTATAATGATTTGATATGTTTTTGGGCAACTAGAAGTTTATTTGATTATGTCTAAAAAGTTGTCGTTACGTTGCGCGTTTATGATGTCTCACCATTTGATGTTCCGACTTATTTATTGGGTATAGGTGTGGTAATTTTATGAGCCATGTTATAGTGTATGTGACTTTTTATTTCTGGCTTACCCACGTAGATTGGAATGCGGCCTAGCTGAGTGGGATGAGCTGGAGATCGCGATCTTATTTTCTGAACCTTGTCCCACCAGTCAGTGATGGCATGTGTGACTTTAATGTGAATGGCTCTCTAGTGTTTGTCTCTATACAAAGATATATTTTGACATTTTGAAATTCTATCTTTGTACAAAAATATATTTTGGTATTTAGAAATTTTGTCTCGTGTCTGTTCCGTTAAAATTCTGTATCTCCGTGATTTCATTTTCTCAACACAGTTTTGTATTCCTTTTGGTTGGTCCGTTGAGCAATCTTACTGGGCATTTGGTTCACTCCCTTATTGTTACTTTCAGGTGATAGTTAGTATTAGCATTTTTATAAATAATAATAAAGACAAATTAAATTTGTTTAAATAACTGTTTCAGATCATATAACTGTTTTAGATCATATAACTGTTTTAGACCGCTACGACATTTACTGATATATCTTGGAGACTGATTGGTAGGTGCTCTGAATGACCACATGGGAGACTTTTTGATATTTTGAGGTATTCTCAATTTTTTTGTTTGATATTAACGCTCTGAAAATTCGGGCGTTACACTTTGGTATCAGAGCTATATGGTTAAATTCCTGTAGACTCGGCGTAGGATCAGATAAGCTGAGAGATGGGTAGGATGGTTAGATATAAGGATATTGTCTTAGTCAGTATCTGATTATATTTTTCTCTTATAGTAATGGCGAGCGGTCATAAAAATCGGCGCTCCAATAATCAAAATGTGGAGCATTAAAACGTCAAAGGGGATGAGAATCCGCCAAATCTGTTAACTGTCTTAGCAAATTAGCAAGCTCAAGTGACCCAGCTAGTTGATTTGGGAGCATCTCAAAGTAGCTCTGGACAGACCTTGCATTTATACATCTCACCGTCTCCGTGAACTTGAGTTTGAGGTAGGTGATCACACATTCTTAAGAGTTTTACCTTGGAAGGGGTGATGCATTTTAGTAAGAAGGAAAAGCTTAAGCCTAAGTTTGTTGGGTCATTCGAGATTTTGGAGAGCATCGGTCCGGTGGCTTACAAAGTTGCATTGCCGCCAGTGCTTTTGCATGTTCATAATTTTTCCATGTTTCGAATCAGAGGAAGTATGTTTATGATACGATGCACATTGTGTCGTATGAGCCTTTATCGGTGCATGAAGACCTTTCCTATGAGGAGCAACCAGTTGAGATTCTTGACTATCGTGATCGGGTGTTAAGGACGAAAGTCATTCCTTTGGTTAAGGTTCTATGGCAGAACCATAAAATTGAAGAGGCCACTTAGGAATCTAAAGAATATATGTGACGTACTTAGCCGCACCTTTTTGGCACCTCCGGTACATTTTAATTCCGAGGATGGAATTTTTATTTTGGGGTAGGATGTTAGACCCACATATCTAAATGCTTTTAAAAAAAAAGAGGAAAAGAAAAAAAATTAGAGAGTCTAGGACATAATGAGAATTTGGATATCTAATTTTAGGAATATCGTTATATTCCTTTTTTAGGATTTCTACTGGCTTACGTGCAATATATTCCTAGGAGAACACCAAAGTTTAGAAAAACCTTCAGAGAATCCCTAGGAAGAGACCTTTGGAGATTTCTATCACTATTTTGAGGTAAGCTTATTTTTAATTTTGAGATTTCTATCATATTTTTTTGAAATTGAGATTTCTATTATGATTAATAGAGTTCTAGTTGAAAATTTAGAAATTTTAACATTAGGTAAGCTTATTTTTAATTTTGAGATTTCTATTGTGATTAATAGAGTTCTAGTTGAAAATTTAGAAATTTTAACATTAGGATTTTGATACCATTTTTTTGAGAGGATCAAGACATTGGGTTAAATTGCTCAATCAAAGGTAAGGGTTTACTATTTTTGAAATTCATATCAGCGTTGGACCAATCAATTCTATATTTGTGAAACGTTATTCTTCGTGCCTTGTCTATATTTTTCTAGAATAGTAAATTGAAATCTCACATTGTAATCCATTTTGTTATTATCATACTAATTGAATCGCTAATATGTCCATCATCCGTTAGCGTTCATATTTTGGGTTCTCCACAAAAGTTTTCTTTCAACTGATTAAGGCACTGCCAGTTTGGCGGTGAGTTTTGGTCGGTTTCTTGGGAACTGACTAATAACTCTTAACCGAATTACTGTTCCAACATAATTGAATTTTAGGTCTCTCACTTTGGTTGCTGGTCTCAATTTCCGTGCAATAGATTTACAACTACCTGTCCACTTTGCTTGGGCTACTATTTTTTTTGTGCCAATCTGCCACAAAATCCTCCTTAGTCACTAGCCATGTCTTTGCTTTCGTGGCTACGTGCCATCACAGATTACTTGAAAGCATCGTTTGTTTATATGTATTATCTGAACACACTTCATCAGCTTTTTATCACCATATTTGGAATTGAAAGTCTATGTAGTTTCTTCATTGTTTGCAATTAGAAAGAAAATATGTGTCTTTTTCTTTTCCCCATGTGTTCCATCATTCTTTGCGCTCCCATCTGTGTCTGTTTGCATTTTCTTTAGAACTTTAATTAACTGAAGTTTCGCTTGTCCTTCGTTTAGAGGACATGTCAAGTTAGACCTCTTTACAGTGATTTGATACGTTTCTAGGTCAACTAGAACTTTATTTGATTATATCTAAAAAGTTGCCATTAGGTTGCGATTTTATGATATCTCACCATTTGATGTTTGTTTGTGCTGCTGGGCAAACTCGCAATCGATCGTGCGCTTGTGACATAACCGATACACAGTGTGGGATCTTTTTGCCTCTCGGGCCTGAGGAATTCGCTAAAAATGAAAACTAACTAACGATAATACACTGAATAGATCTAAACTTATGCGCCCACTGAAATGATGTAGACAATCCTTACAATACAACAAACAAAAGTATGGCAACGTATGGGATTTTCTATCGATACAAGACAAATCATTTAACCTGTGACACAACCGATACACAGTGCGGGATCTTTTTGCCTATCTGGCTTGAGGAATTCGCTAAAAATGAAAACTAACTAATGATAATACACTGAATAGATCTAAACTGATGCTCCCACTGAAATGATGTAGACAATCCTTACAATACAACAAACACAAGTATGGCAACGTACGGGATTTTCTATCGATACATGACAAATCATTTAAGACACTGGATAAAAGAAATTGGCTAGAACATTATAGACTATCTTTCCTAAGTCTAGTTTTGTTTGTGGATTTGACGACCATTTTCCTCGTTGTTCTGCTCTTCTTTTATACTTGCATCATTCATAACCATCTCCTATCCGTAACTTCTTATCCTTATCTTTATTGAGAATAACTTCTTAGACTCCACGATTGGCCGTTTATGTCCGAAGTCTCTTCAATAGTGCTGACAGCTGTCCACTCCAGAAACCGTCTATTAACCGCTGCTACCGATTTTCTTGCTCTATTTTCACGTTATCCATTATTGCCGATTTTTTGTACCTGTTAGTGGTTTTTTCCTCTCTGTACGAGTCATTCAAATTTTTGCTTCCCACGTGTTCTCTCCCATTAACTTATCTTTTTCATTCCACTATTGGTAACTGTTATCTCATCATTAACTGTAACAGACGTGCCTATTTCCACTTCCCACATCAAGGCACTTTTCATGATTCTCATCATGCCACGTGTCTATGCATTGACTGCCATGAAAATGCTTATGTTGTCAACATTGCCCCCCTTAACTAATACGGCGTGTACAGTTGTGCGAGTTAATTACTGTTCAGGCTCAACTTCTAGTGTTCTAGCTTTTAACCGTTTCAATGTCGTTGAGTCCAAATTAAACTCTATTTTTTGCTAGTTTTGAAGCCATTTTATCAGCATAACCTCATATTTCTTGCTCACAGCAAACCTTAAAACCTCTGCTTACCCTTTCCTTATACCCTTCAAGAATCATAATGAAGAAAAGAGTTATCCCAAGAGGAGATGAAGGTGACGGGGTCGACTGTCGTCCTAACCCTCGATGGGGCGTTGGTGCCCTTATGGCCTATGTTGATCCCATTGATTCTTGTGTTCTAATTCCATACAAAAAACACCCAAAACCTATCAACCCCCATATTTTGGGTCCCTCTTTTAGGGTTATACCTCGACCTTTAAAAGGGCATCCGATTGATGATTCAGAGAAACTGTTACTCAGCTCGCCCTTTTTGGATTGGAAAGGCCGGTACGAATCTAGTTTGCCGATTAGATCTTGGCCAACCCTTATTCATGTCGATTGGGGTTTGTGGGTTGATCGTTTGTCGAATTCTTTTGCCGATCAATGGAGGCCGCAAGGCACTATGAATTAATCCATATGTCAAAAAATCCTCCTAAGGTAGATCGATGGCTTGTATCTTCATCCTTTTGTTTTTAGTCTATTACTACCAATGCCCTTATGTTGAGGACTAAGATGATGTCCCCTACCATTTTTGACGTATGTGCTCTAACGGGCCTTTTGTCGATTGGTAATCACACCAATGTTTTGACCAACCATAATCCTACTGGTCTAATTCTTGATCTTTCCTCCTCAAAGTACTCTAAAACTTTCGAGAGGTATTTCATCAAATTGCATTCTAAACACGCTGATACTTCGCCCGATTTGAAGGAGGTAGCTATCATTCTTTGGATACAACACCCCCAACCATATTGACGTCACCAGAGCCGAGTTGCCGGTCATAACTGCATCATAACCCTACTGGATAACAAATCAACTCTAGATACACCCTTAAATATATACATAAAGTTTCAAAAAGCCATCCTTACAAAAAATTTCACCATAAATCTTAACCTGAGCACAACAGAAGCTTTTACACAAAACATCTAATCCCAAAATACGGATGTCACCGTCTTACTTTTCTCCTCACAGATCAGGTCGCCTTCTCTTTCCATTTCCTTGATGTTTCTCCTACCACGTTCTGACTACCTGAAACATCACATGTAAGGAATGAGCGCAAATCGCCCAGTAAAGATAATACGAGGAGTAAAGCGTACAACGAAGTGAAGATCTGGGGAGAAATAATAATCAACCCAATGAAATCAAAGGATCAAGAGTTCAATAAATAGTACAGCATCAACATACTGGTCAAATGATCTGTTCTTTCCTTAGACTGAGCGGCTTTAAGGCCCAACAAAACATCATCATTTCAACTTGAACAAGTACACGACAAACATTGACTATGCAGGTGTAATGCAAAACAAAACAATAATGCAAACGCTAATCAAAGGAAATATACATAATAAAAATCAACAACATCAATTACAAATGCAGACTCGACTTGACTCGACCAACAGACTCTAGTGCGCTTCATTCTTTTGGTTAGTCCACTTTCACTGACTACCAGTTACTTCACTTTCCCTGGAATTCAACCTGTGATGCCTCATTGTATGGGGTGTTCATCTCAGTCTCAGATAAATAAAAGAGACATCAAGCCCCAGAAGGGAACTCACGAAGAGTGTTCGTCCCCGAGCCATGCTATTGCCAAAACACAACTCACAGCAACTAGACAGACTAGGGGAACTGGGTTCACCTTATGTCCTTGGTCGATCAACTACTCAACAAGAAATTTCCGATCATGAACTCGACCGGAGTTCAACGCGATAATTCGAACTCATACCAACAATATGTACAGAGTGGACTAGAGGACACGCTAGTCATAAATCTCAACAATATCTCAAGCTAAGAGAAACAACGACACAACAACTGCTGACATCTCATATCCACCATATAACATTCACCATACTATACACTATCAACGTTAGGTACGCCATGAGGAGTAATTCATAACATACAGAGAACCGTATTATCCTTACATGGTTGGCTTTTAGCCGATGAGCCCAGCAACTTCAAACCACCACGAGCGGCGTCACCTAATCAAATAAGACCTTGCTCGTTAGCCACTAACCATCATAAATACACAATTATTTTACTCCCATTTTATCAATTATTTACAGTATTTTACAGCGGTCGGTTACTCCGACCCGACAGCCGAGTCTTTAACCCAGCCTAGTACCGCACCAGTATTGATACTCCTCGTTTAGGGTATTAACCCCATTCCCCACTTTTCATTACTCAAAATTCTCAATTAATGTATTCCCCAAAGTTCGGAGTCGACATGGTAAAATTGCCAAAACAACCCCCCGGGTGGTAAATTACCAAAATCCCCCTAATGGTTACTACCGCTCCCACTACCCCAAATCTACTTCAAAGCAGGCATATGGATGTTTTATACTCCTTCCTAGACTAAATTCCTTCATAAAATTTTCTAGGGAAAATTACCAAAATAGCCCCCCTCCGGGCGGCAAATTACCAAAATATCCCCTGGGGGTTTCAAGCACCAGAAAAATCTCAAAAACATTTTCAAACGCTATGTTAAGCATCCTAAAATCATTTTTGAGCTAAAAAGTATTTTACAAATTTTTAACCCAAAAATCCCAAACCAATGTCTGGACCAAGCGCTTGAAAGTCTGTTCGGCCAAAAATAGCTAATGACTTCGGAATGACCCAAAATCTTAAAAAATGAAACTTCTCAGCATCCTAGGGTTCTTATAAAACTTTCGTGAGAAACCGCGTTTAAATTTTCAAAATTCTTGTGTCAGTTTACCCATTTCCTAACCTCATAAAAATCTAAAATTGTTCCACAATGTAGATCTCCTAAAAATAACCAGGGTCTCTTTTTTGCACTTTGGCTAAATAGGACCCTAACTATTTTTAAAAATTCAGATTAGAAACTGTTAATTTAATTTTTTATTTTTAGCGACGTTGACGGTTACTGTTCAAATCATTACACATAGTATTCACCTCAGCTTCACACACTTTCTTCCTCCTTCAATCAGCTACATACCTGGGGTGCACTCCTCACGATCACACATGGATTTCTCATTAATTCCCATCTTAGACCACTTAAACTCATTACAATTTAGGCCCTAAACACATTTTTATACCTCAATTTCACACAATTAAACACACAATCCATACCAACTTACAATACCCAAAGGATACACACTAACATACCCTCAAACACACACCTAACGCGCAACCCTAATTATTTTCTCTTTTTTCTCAATCCTAAGTTCTCATGTTAATCCCAATTTAGGGTTCAAGATCATACCCTGATCGGTTTAGGGTTCTTCCCTTTTTTTTCTTCCACTCCTTCTTCTTCCTTTTTCCCCCCTTTTTTTCTTTCCTTTTTTCTTCCCTCTGCTTCCTTCCTGTTCCTGTTCTTCGGCTGTTCTTCAGTTTGCCTTATTTCCATTTTCTACCCCATAAATTCTTTTTATATTTTCTCTCCATAAATCTCATCCCCCTTTATTTTATTATTTCCTAACATTTAGTCAGCTCAATTTAACCAGGGGGTGGCCACCATTCTGTTGACATCTCCCCAAATTGTGACACCTTTTGCAAACTTTCAAAATTTAAGTTTGGCCCCTCAAGTTTCTAAAATTGCATTTTGACCCCTCTAGTTTAGAAAAATTACGCTTTGACCCCAAAACCACACTAACCCCTCATTTCACTTCCTAACACCTAATTATCATAAAAATGATGCTACTTAATAAAATAAGCATCACGTTCACCATATTCTCCAAAAATTGCATTTTTGCCCCCTAACTTTTCAAAATTACCCCAAAGGCCACAGTAACCCCTTATTTAACTCTCTAACACTTAATTATCACCCACATAATTCTACTTAATAAAATAATCTCCCATTAATTAAACCACTCTCGCGGTTAGGTTAATTTTTGACATTTCCGAGGTATCACATTGGATGTGGCTATTTCGTCATGTCTTTTGTGTATCGAGCCTTTCTTTAACCAAAGAATATATGAATTTGGCTATTAGCTTAGCTCACGGTAGAGAATATGCGCTTGCACCATTGTTGTTGGGTAGTTTGTACAGAGCGATGTCTAACATTGTAGGTAAGAAAATACATTGGAGTATTGGTGGTCCTTTCTGGTTGGTCCAATTGTGGTCGCAAGCTTATTTTCTAGAGTTCGCTCCTTTTATTCTTGTTCAGCCTGATACCTCTTTCTTAACATGTGGACATCGTCTTTCTTTGGGTGAAATAAAGCTTCATTCCTTCATATCTTGTTTCCGCTTCTTTTTTTATTTCACCCATCTCAAACATTCACATCTATTCCTTTCTAGAGAATTTGGACCCGCTTGGTTTAGAACCCTTCCTACCCATATAGATGAAGGTATGTCTATGGATTTACAAGATTTTTTTCGGAGGGTATGGGCTAGCTTTCTTTGTGGATGCTTTCTTCACGTGGGTGGTCAAATCACGAGCTCGCCATGGGGAGTTTGCAGTTATGAATGATACACCCCCTCTCAGTTTGGTCAACAATTTGGATTGGTACAGGGAATTCCAGCCCCTTTCTTTATCGATAATGATTTTTTGGAGGCCAAAGAAAGAATAAAAAGAGTAACCCCAAACCATATTAGGGCGACAGATAGAACTGTAGACCGATCGGTGGACAGTTTTACCATGTCCAATTTTGCAATTCGTACTACTGGATCAGTTCGCCCTTTTGACTCGTGGTACCAAGATTGTGTTTCCAAATTGTACAATGACATTAAGTATGTCGATTGCATTGTTCATCTCGCTCCAGATAGCCCATATTGACCAGGTATTTTATCATAGTTTTAATGCCATTTTTGGATTGTTGGTATCAATTTGCTTATTTTGGTTCTATTGGTATAGGAGAAAGTAGTAATCCTATTACTCCTCAAAAGAGAAGTCAATCTCCCTCTGAAGAAACTTCCTGGCAAGTACGGGGAAAGAAAGGGAAATAACCTATTGTTGAATCTTCTCTAGAAGAATCAGATATCGCTGGAGAATCAGATGATTCTTCCGAAGATGTATCAACAGAATAAGAGATTGAAAAAATGGAAGTAAACAACGAAGAAGATGATGTACCTTTTATTCACAAGAGAAAAGAAACTCGAGAGGGCAAAAAGCGATCAGAGCAAGTTGCTGATGACCTTCCTCCAATCCTCAATTAAATGAGCCGATATCGGTCATACCTTTGAACATCACTCCTCCTGCCCAAACTACTTCAGCTCTCATCAGTTTTCCATCATCCTTGAACGTTCTAAACCCAAGTAAGAACTTTTCAGCCATTGTATATTATGTTAATAAGAGTCCTTCGAAAGGCTCTGATTATTAATTTTCTTCATCCAGCTGATGAAAGTGTTAGACCGGCCAAAAGTTTGGCTACTGGGGTAGGAGCCTCTACTGCTCCGAGTGGAGTACCCAAAAAAGATAAGGAGCCTCGCACCGGTTGATCAGCTCAAAGGTTCCTTATTACTCAGGTTGGCACAAGTACAACTAAGCCCAAAGCCACTTGAAAGAAAAGTATAGCACGCAAGACTCGTTTTAGCACAAGGACCATGTCACTAAAGGCAAATTTCTCCTTTTATCGAATTCGGTATCCATTGCCCTATTCTATTTCTTACCCTCTTATTAGGATTTGGGTGGTATCACCATCGATTTGACTCAGGAAAGAACCAGTAAGGAGGGCAGCTCTTCAAATGACATTGTTTATTCTGGTAAACCTACTGATGAACCAATTGATACAAAGGCTGACACTCATCCAATTGCTGACACTCATCAATTGGTGTCTTCACCTCAGCAGGTTTATGGATTTTAAATGCTTTTTGTTTGGGGAAAGTAGGGAATGACCCCCTTTACTTTACACGTTGTGCGATTTGCCCCCCTCCACTTCAAAGTTAAGCACTAAACCCCCCCACAGTTACAGAAAATGGGCACCTTAGAAGGATCCGTTATGAATAGCATGAAATGACCAAAATACCCTTATTTCTTTATTAGCTAATGGCCCCCTATACTATACACTAGGTGCAATTCCCCCCCCCCCCTCAAATTTATATTACAATTTTTGCCCATGACCCTCATCCTCTGGTCAACTCCGCTACAATTGGTGATTCACTGAGCACAACCACTGGTCTTTTTCTCCGACCACCAGGGAGTTACAAAAAAAAAAAGAAACCCCAAATGCCGTTAGGATTAGCAACTAATTTACAAATTAAGCTTTTGAAATCCTAAAATTAGAGGATTTGAAACCCTGATTTAAAAATTAGGGTTTTGAAACCTTAAAATTAGGGTTCCAAAACCCTAATTTTCAAATTAGGGTTTCTCTTCTCCTTCTCCAGATCTGATCCCGCCGCCAGCAGCCTCTCTCGGCCCACCATCTGGCAGACTCGCCCCACCCCACCACGCCGGCAAGCCCTTTGGCAAATCCACACTGTCGATTTCAATTCAATTCCATTTCAATTCAATTCAAATTTTCATCAATGCCGTGGAAGGGGAAGGGGGAGGGCGATCGCGGCGACGGGGAAGGGCGGTCGCTGCAACGGGGAAGGGGAAGGGGAAGGGGGAGGGTGGTGCGGTGATAGGGAAGAGGGAGGCAGACGGGGAGACGAAAGGGTACGGTGGTCGGGGGAGTTGACAGAATTGGGTTGAGGGGATAGGGGGGTTGGGTGGCGGCGGGGGGGGGGGGGGTGGGGTGGGGTGGTTAGAATTAGGGTTTTTTCTGATTTTCTTTTCTAAAAAGAGACAATGGGCAAAAATGTCATTTACAAAAAAAAATCGTTAGTCAACGTGCGTGTTGACCACGCGCTGTTATATTTAACGGTTTCCGTCTAAAGTGCCCATTTTCTGTAACTGTGGGGGAGTTTAGTGCTTAACTTTGAAGTGGAGGGGGGCAAATCGCACAACGTGTAAAGTAGAGGGGGTCATTCCCTACTTTCCCCTTTTTGTTTTGCGTTATTATCGACAGCTCACACCTTTTTCTAGTTTATACAGCAAAGTAGTGGATCATGGGACATCCAAGGTGAGGAAGATTATGCTGAAGATTCCAGCAACCGTCATTTTAATCGGTCAGGCAATATTTCACCACCTGTTTCTCCCATTACTGAAAGTCGCCTTCCAGCTGAAGTTCATTCTCATGTTGCTGCAAGTCCAGTTAGAGGCTCAGCACCTACTCCTGCATCAATTATTCAAACAACTGTTGTTCCTTTAATGCCTGAGCCACTGACTGTTCTAACCGTTTCTAGTTCTCCGCCAATCACTCAGACGATAGAAGAAGCTACAAGTACTCTGACTGCTAAACGAGCAAGCTCCTCTGTGCTTGTTTATGAGGATATCAATCAAAAGTTTCAACAACTTCAGACATAAATTCATGCTTTCTCTTGGCTCTCAATGGCGACGTCGACTTTTAACCTCAAATGTGATGTGACTGTAATCCTTGATGTTTTCAAGAGTTTACTTAGCCATCATCTTTCCAATGTCTTGGCTAATGAGGATGCTTTATCGAAGATAAATGACTTGATTAAACTTCTTGCCGATAACGCATTTGCAATGAACAATGTCCATTCAGAATTGATTTCTAGTTTGAAGTTTTAGATTTCGCTTATATCCTCTTCTTCGAAGCAAGGTATGGGTATCAAATCAAATGTCCAAGTGATGGATAAGGACATTGATGCTCTGAATGAAAAGATTCAAGAAAAAACATCAAGCCAGCCTGTGAATTTCTAAAGATATCAAAGAAAAAGCTGCCGGTAAGAAAGAACTGGAGATGAGAATGGCTGCCCTGAATCAGAAAGAGCAAGGTCTGTCTGCTTGAATGACAAAGTGCAATCTGTCAAGGGGCCGTCAATTTAGCTACAACCACGGATGAGCCTCTGAAAAAGCGAGTGAGGCCTCATTCCCAACTTGTTTCCGCATACCAAATTATTTGTTTGCACCAACAAATATTTTTTTCACAATGACATGTCTTTAATTAAATGCCACTAAATGGAATTAATTTTTATTTGTGAAAAAGAGATGATAATGAATTCAAATTAGGAAGTTACTTTCTAACTTTTGAAAATATGCTCCAATTGATAAGGGATAAGTTTAGTTGGTTACTTATTAGTGGGTAGTTATTATGTAAGTGGTAGGAGTTATTTTGTAAGTGGGTAGTTTGTCATTAAGAGGGTAGTTTTTCTTGTAGTGGTAGTTATTTTCTACAAAGTTTGTAGTATAAATGATGGGTCAAGAAGGTGCAGAATGGATCATCATCATCATCACTCAACCAGAAAAATCAAGACTTAAAGTGTTTTTCTTTCTTTTGTTTAGAGGCTTTTGCTGCCATCGATAGGAATTTCAGTTTCCAGACTTGAAAACATTGGTGTGTAGGCATTCACAATCAATCGAAAGCTCTATTTGTCTTTAATGGGTGTGCACAGTCTTTTACATTTAATTTTTATTTGTTCGTCAAAGTTTCTCACTTCCAAGGAAGTTCTCATGCCCGAGAGGCAAAAAGATCCCACACTGTTTATCGGTTGTGTCACAGGCACACGATCGATAGTGAGTTTGCCCAACAGCACAAACAATGTTCCACCTTATTTATTAGGTATAGGTGTTGTAATTTATTTGGAAATGTCACAGTGTATGTGACTTTCTGTTTCTAACTTACCCACATGGATTGGAACGTGGCTAGCTGAGTGGGATGAGCTAGAAATCACTATCTTATTTTCTGACCCTTATCCCACGTGTCAGTGATGGCATGTGTGACCTTATTGTGAATGGCTCTCTAGCATTTGTCCCTGTACAAAGATATATTTTGACATTTTGGAAATTTGTCTTTGTATGAAAACATATTTAAGCAATTTTGTCTCATGTTTGTTCTTTTAAAATTCTGTATCTATGTACTTTCATTTTCTCAGACATTTCTGTATTTCTTCTTGTTGGTCCGTTGAGTGACCTTACTGGACATATGGCTTACTACCTTATTGTTTTACTTTCAGGTGACCAGTAGAGGGGACTGGATTACGAGGCTAGCCGTGTAATTGAGAGCTAGCAGTTATAATTTGAGAGTTAGTATTAGCATTTTTAGAAATAATAATAAAGACAAATTAAATTTGTTTAGATTTTATTTTGGGAACTCTGTGTTGGTGTAATTTAAGATTATATAACTGTTTTTGGCCAATACGACATTTATTGATGTATCTTGGAGACTGATTGGTAGATGCTCTAACTGACCACTTGGGAGACGTTTTGATATTTTGAAGTTTTCTGACTTTGTTTATTTGATATTAACGCTCCAAAAATTCAGAGCGTTGTAGGTCTGAAAATCCCTCTGTAGTTCACTGACTATGCAGACCAAACCTGCAATCTGTGAGAATTCCTCGATCATTGGGATTTGTGAGAGCTTTCTGGATGAGTCTCGATAGAAACCTCGCTTAGCCTTAGCTCTATATAGAAATTTTAAAAAAATTTAATCAAACGGACCACACATAAACCAAGTTGGCTGGCTCATACCCTAGTAGGGGCAAGGGGAAATTTTCATGGTGATCGAGGTGATTCCAAATTTTGAAGAGTTCGAGGGGAAGAAGTGACTAACCGGCCAATTTTCCATCCGTCTGGTTATCCAAGGTGGCAAATTGGTCGGTTGATCAGTGGGATTAATTAGTGTTATTATCGACATGAAATTTTTCTGGGAGTTCTCTGGGGGGAAATGTACTGACTAATAGTCTGGTCATCCGGGTGGATAACCCACCGATTGGTCAGTGTGGTTATTGTTTATTTCTAGAAAGTTTTTGGGAAGGATTGCTTCTGACTAACCGTCTGGTCAATCGGGTGTATAAATCATCCTATTGGTCAGTGAGGTTAGGGTTTATTTCTTGAATTATTGGGGTAGGATTGGTTCTGACTAACCGTCCGGTCATCCCGATGGATAAACCGGCTGGTTGCTCAGTGGGTAGGGCCACGGTATAAACCATCCAGTTTTGAATTTTTTTAAGCAATGTACATACTGACTAACTGTCATGTTAGGAGCGCGGTAAACCGACCGGTTGGTCAGTGTCTCCCCTTTTAAGCAAGATTACAAGTTAGCGTATTGAATATTGGTTAGTTTCTCGGCGAACATACTCTGGGCCAATACATGTATTCTCCCAACAAAGGGTAAAACACTGAATTGTCTGGGTGTGTGGTTTCTCTCTCAACGTTGGTGTAAAGTCACTCCATCAGCTCGACTGTACGACGATATACCTCCCGCTGTAACTCATGTAGTTAATAATGGGCGATCGCTCGTACGTGTACAAGTCGTTCAATATACTAAGAAAACTAAGAGGTCCCTTTAGTACGAGGACATGGAGTTGAGAGTGCAGTCGAAAGATCGCCTTGAAACTAGGAGGTCCAAGGGCTTCAACCGTTACCCTCAAGTAGGTGGGTTAGGGTAAGACAAGCGCGTGTGTGAGGTGTAGAAATAAAAGCGCAAGTACCATAATCATATCACTTTGCACATGTCACAGAAAAAAAAGGAAATACAACAAGACCAAAAAGCAATGCAAATTTTCAATTCTAGTCCTCTTAGTTTTTGGTCCTCAGCAGAGTCGCTACTGTAGCGAACTGTCCCGAAATAAATCCCTAAGAAGGATTTTAGGAAGCGGCCATCTTATTTAATTTAAAAAAGTAAGGACAATAAGAAAATCAAAATAATGACTCTAAATGTCCAAAAGGACGACTAGTCTATTGAAAAACGGAAGATGGGTTCGGGGACTAAGTTTCGTAGCGCGAAGGTATTAGGCACCTACTACACCCTTTCAGTTTTTACTTCATTTCTATTGATTGTTGGCCTTTAAAACATGTAGCATGCAAAATGTACGAAAACTGACCCTAAGTTTATTTTTGGCTTGCACTCAACATCGGGGGTGCCTACATAGCCGGTCAGACTAACCAGAATCAAAGCCATCGTAGTTCGACTATGGTCCTATGGAAAGTAATCTACATTTCGGTCCTAGACTTAGACTGAGAGATGTAAAAGACTCTTTTGATTTTCACAATAGAAATGTGATCACGGGAATGGGAGACGATTCTATATGATCTTCTAAACTAGAAAGGTACTAAAAATTACCTCGAGAAGACGCTTGTCTGGAAGACTCGGGGACACTCTCTGAATGATCCACGATGCGAAGACTAATTTTTTTTTAATGTGAATATGAATGGCTATAATTCTCAAGAGAGATAGTGTATCACTTCATGGAGAAATGGTACACAAGTTCTAAAGAGAAGAAAATCCTTCAAATCAAAGTCCATTGAAAATGAAGGCCAAGGGCCCTATTTATAGAGCTCTGGGGCACGAAATCTGATGAGATTGGCTATGGAAGTGGGAGATAAGTCAAAATACTGGAAAAAATTGTAGTTTGACAAAAGTCAACTAACCGGCTGGTCAGTCAAAAACTGGCTTGTTCATTGCACAATTTTTAAACTGAATTTTTTGAATTTCGACACATTATCTGACCCTAATTTCAGTAATTATCTCTGATTTTGTAGATGGGATGTACCAGATTCGGGATTTATCATCCTTAAGCGTAAATTAAGGATTTAATCTTTGCATCAGGGATAATTCAAAGAAGATTTTCCAAAATTATCTAGACAAAAAAACTAAAATAATAAAATAAATACCTTGACACTGGACTTGACTGACATAATTGGACTGATCTAAAGATTTTACTAACTAGACCCCTAGACTGGACTTATGACTTTGACAATTGAAGTGGACTAAATTAAGAGTTAAATACAAAACTGTCTCTTGTAATTTACACGTAATTGCAGTTCACTCCCAATAATTGCAACTTTGGCTATAATGTCCCTTGTAATTCTCAAACCCACTGCTGAACTATTCCTTATCATAACTTTGTTCCGAAAATGCCCCTTTAAATAAGCATGTGCCATGCATGTGCAAATGTTAAGGGAAATAATGACATTCTACCCCCTATTAGTTTTCTCCCTTTTAATAGAGGATTCAGCTAACAGAAACTGCTACACTCAAATCACCACGACCAAAACCCATGTTCATACTTTTATCCCCCCTCTATTCAGGCTTTCATCCTCCATTGCACCCAAATCGCCACTGCTAAAACCCATCTTCAAGCTTTCTTCCCCCTCTTATTTAGGCTTTCATCCTCCATTGTACCCAAATTGCCATTGCCAAAACCCATCTTCGACGCACATCTCCACTACACTGCCGCTACCAACACCTACTCCACAACCGCCTTTCGCATGTCCTCAACCTTGGTGTTACAGTTCTCCACCCAAAACTCCAAGAAATGTTTTCCTATACTGAACTCTCCAGTTGATGGAGAGAGGATCTCATCTTAGATTTGACAAATACAAGTTGCTCACTTCCTTAAAAAAATGTATACATATGTCTTATCTAAGCCAGTGGTAGTGGAATTTGGTGATTGTGCTTGTAGATGTGGTGATATGGTGGTGATAAATCATGCGATTGGTGGCAGTGGGGTGGTTGGTGTGGTGGCAGCAACGATGGAGGTTATAGTGACAGAGGTGGTGTGGCTCTCGGGGGTTTAGAATTGATGGTGAGGAAGAAGATGAGAAAATAATAATTAAGAAAAAGAAAATAAGTTTTTGTTTTTGTTTTATTTAAATTTATTTAACTAAAATAACGTTATTGCCTTAACATTGGCACATGCATGGATCATGCTTATTTAAAGGAGCATTTTTGAAACAAAGTTATGACAAGGAACAATTTTATAGCGGTTTTGTCAAGTAAGGGCCATTATAGCATTTACATATTTATTTTGAATAGGTAAATGTGTCAATAGAGGGGATCGATGCTAGGGCTCAATCCCGGCACTTAGGCCTATCCACTCTAAGATTGGGCTTTACAAATGGATGCATTTCTTAATTCTTGACATACTTCTGATTACCACTATGTTTGAATGCTTCTCAAAGGGTAAAATATCATATAGTCCACTCACAAGCACATCATCCTTTAACAATGCCGCATTTTGATGGTTGGGAACTCCTTCCCAATATCCACTTCTCTGGTTTTAAACATTAAATCATATTTGTTAACTGCCTCATTTCCTAAATCTATAGTGTCTTTCAACTTGATATAATTTATCTTTTGAAGATATAGTTTTTCAACCACTGCTAAACCTTCGGTTCTATAAATATCAATGTGCTCTTGTGCTTATGACTTTGTCAAACAATTAAAGTTGCTGGTATCATCTACGTTATCACGCACCTCTAAACAAGATGGTGTTGAGAAACAAAAACTTGGCATATCAATAAAGCATGTGTGCCTCTTCCATTACATGCCAAAAATAGTTAGTACTGCCGCCATTTTATAATGTTTGTCCCCTTCGACTTTTTGTGAATTCCTAGAATATGAATTGAGCATGTAAAGATCTCTCTCTCTCTCTCTCTCTCTCTCTTTGCATCTAATTTGATTCTTCAAACTACTTGTTTGATGTGTAGTTACTATTTAAGTTCAGTTTAATGTTTAGGTATTTACAATTTGTTCTAGAAATTTGTAAATTATGAGACGGAGAGAGTATGACGCCCTAAATACTGTTGTTTCTCTCCGTAAACCCTACCCATTCTTGGTTGCTCTCCCTTCAAACCATTAATGGTTGCTCGCTTAAAACCTACTCATAGCCATCTGCGAAGGCCTAGATCCTTGCCCCTCATCTTTTTCAGTATAATCATTATACAACATGGGGTCTAGATGCTTAGAACCAAAATTTGTCGGGCCGTATTTCTCTTTACAAACCACACGTTCGAGCCGTACGAGAACTTTTATCCAGCTTACTTCCCCAAAACATTAATATCAAGCTAGAATAAAAAAGCATAAGCACATCTTAGCAAAGAAGGAGAAAGTAAGATGTAAAGACCACCAATAAGTCTCAAACCCGTCGATAAAACACTTACGCTAGGTTAAAATTCCAAAACAAGCAAGGGATCAACGTATACATTAGCAATCTAACATAACCTATCTAAAAATATTACCCCCTTCCACTTCATTGGTGGAAAACCTAGGTAGAAATCATAAATTACTCGTTGGGTAAGTAAGCTAGGCTTGTACTAAATCTATCCTGAGAATTCAAAAAAATTCAAAGGGAAAAATCATATAGGGAGGGAATACATGAAACTGAAAAACTACAAAGAAATTTTTTTGTTAACGAAAGTCCACAACAACCCACTTCATGTCTTACTGGAAAGGGTTATATTTGAAATTGATTGCCCAAATACAAAGAAAGCATTACAAACTAGAGAACATAATGCATCATGTTATAAAACATCATTGGGTAATATATTAAAGGAAAGTAAAGATTAAACCACCAAAACTTATGCTCAATCTTAAGACAAGCCAATAAAACGTTGACGGTGTTGACATGTATATCACCAGCTAACAAAAGCGCAGGGAGAGAGAGGGAAGAAACCTTGCATGGTTGGAGACATACGATTATTAAGTATTAAGCTAGGTATTTGAATTGAATGGATAGTGCAATCTTAATAGACTGTGCATTTTCTTTTGAATGATTGGGGAACGAAAAGAAAAGGGTTAATTAAATGGTTTCCTTAGCTGAACTCTTATCGACTAGTTCTGTTAATCAGACAAAAATGGCTCCTTCTAAGGAATATTTGATTATGCTGAATCTAGTTCTAAATACTGTAATAATCTTTCTCGCGAGTATATTTTGATAAATAAAGATACAGGGAAAATGGAACAATTATGCCATTCGGAAGAAGTCTTCTACAAAAAGAACATTTTGATGTTCCGCTTTTGACTCCTTTAGCAAAGAGATATATCTCAAGGAACCTTTGAATGACTTCCACGCAAGGAAGCCTTTTGACAGCTTGACACGATTATCTTTCGATCGATAAAGAGTTTCTCCGTGAAAGCGGGCTTCTTGCGAGTGTAGTGATTAGCATCAGACACAAATTCAATTAAGATCCCAGAGTTGGGTCAGATGGAACTTGGTTATTCCTCTCTTCAAAATTTTCAATCAATTCTGCCAATTTTTGTTGTACTTTAAATAATAAAAATGCATACACCTCAAGTTGGCTTGCAGCATCGTAAAGTTTATTTAGCTATTTTGCACCATAAACATAAGTGTGGCATTTACCACCCCCACGACCACTTTGCTGCCAAAACTCGTCGGAGTGATGACGTGGCTATTTTGGAGGGCATCTTTCACTGATCAAGTCTTTTGGGGGCATTTTTGGCAGATCAAGTCTTTTGGGGGGGATTTTTTGGAAGATCAAATCCAATTTGGGGGGGGGGGGGGGGGAGCATTTTTGGTATATCAACACATTCTTCTTCTCTTATAAACAAGAGAGAAGAAGAATGAAGGCTGGGGCAATGGGCAATTAGCGATGGTGGGTATGCCCATAGGTGAAGGCAGTGGGCAGTGGTTTTGCTGATTGGTGGAGGAAGTGGGGGGTAGATATGGTTACTAGTAGAGGTGGTCGGTATGTTGATTGTGGAGGCAGTGGAAGGTGATGTGGTGTGAGGTGGTGATACATGTGGTGTGGTGTGTGGTGTGTGGTGTGGGAGATAAGGATGTAGGTATGGTGCTTAGTGGAGGTCGTGGATGGTGGGTATGCTGATTGGTGGAGGCCGTGGGTATGTATGCTAATTGGTAGGGGCAATAAGGAGAGATGGCATTTATTTGTGTGATGGTGTGAAGGTGGCTCTTGTGGTGTGAGTTGGTGGCCATACGTGTGGTGTGGGAGATGAGGGTGTGGGTATGGTGATTGGTGAAGGCCATGGGTGGTGGGTATAATGATTGGTGGAGACGATGGGTGGTGGGTACACTGATTGGTGGAGGCAGGGGTGGGCTTGCAGATCGGTGATTCTGGTGTTGATAAGGATAGAAGGTGGAAGATGAAGATGAGTGTGTGTGTGTGTGAGAGAGAGAGAGAGATCTATCGAAAACGCCCTCCAAATTTGAGCTAAATCACCACATCGTGGAGTTATTTTGGCCAAAATATGGTCGGGGGTGTTAAATGCCACACCTTTTGGTGCGAGATAGATACAATGAAATTTATTAAACAGCCTGCTAGCGCAGATAATTTTGGAAGCGCCTCACGATAATTAACCCCAAAAGAAAGCTACCGCAACAATGGAATTCATTTGCCTTAGAAATAATGCTTCCTAGTTTTTGTTTTTCTTTGTAATAATTCCCCGTATGGCCTTAAGTACTCATTTCTAACCCATTGAATTTTTTTTTCTTTTTTTCGTGCCTAATAAGTACATGTGGTAAAATTTTGCATCATGTGTAACATTCCTTCCATTTTTATGGATGAAAAACATCGAAGGGGTCTACTTTTATGTTTTCTCAAGGGCAAAATTGGAAAATTGCTGAGTATAGAAAAAAGTTAAAAACCTCTAATCAATAGGTACATGATATTGAGCCTAACACACATTCTCAACATTGTGCCCTCGCCTATCACCGCCATGCCACAACAACCACCATCACCGCCTCACCGGCATGCCATTATACCAACACTCCCTTCATGCCTTTTATGCCCACCAATCTCCTAATTTGTCAGCCACCACAAGCAAACCCATTATGATAAAGCCCCAAATTCCCCATATCCACCTTCACCCAACAGCCACCTAACCACTGCTACCGCGAAGCTTAGACCTCCTCCTACCGAAAGGCCACAGCCCATGAGCGGCTGTGGCCACTAGACTACCAGGGTCACAAATGGACCATCAGGGGTCAGACAGCTGAACCACCACAAACCACCATGATTGGATATCCACCCACTGCCCACCATGACAAAAATCCACCTCCTCCCCCCACCCCTCTCTTTTCTATTAAAGCTATTGTCACCTCCATTAGCAACCACGATCATACACTCACACCATCCACCACCAATAAGGGCCATTTGTGGTGGTGGTTCAGACACATTGTCTTCACCATTTACCTCACATTGATGTGATTTACCCATTAAGGGTGTTTTGCCCTTTCACAAACTATTACGTGCCTAATTAGATCGAGTAATCCAATGTGGTGAATCTGTATCACCCAAGACACTCTCACGAGCTAAGTGAAACAGCTCACGTTTTAGGCCCTTGTTCTTTTTACTACCTATGATGAAATAGATGAACAAGAAGAGAAGGAGCTCAGATAGATTTCTTCGAGGGAAATCAGCCTCCCAAATGCCAGAGCATATATTGATAAAAAAAATTATGCCTTTACACTGATAATTACCCACTTAAATAATAATGCTGGAAGTAAAGAACTCCTAAAAACTAGCTACTAATCTGTAACCAACTCCTACAGAATAGCTAGGCATTTATCTTTCCTAAAGACTAAGACTTAAGGTGAACAAATTCCTAAAGATCTGATATCTAGCCGTTGTATGACAAAGTGGCTTACATGGACTCCCACTTCCTTTCAACCATTAAGTACAGAACCTACATCCTTCCAACCACAACAATCAGATTTTATTAAAAATAAAATATAGGCTATATAAAAAACATAACACTCCTCCCCTCTAAAAACCATCCTACAATTGGTGATATCTCGAAATAGAAAAAGTAATTTCAATATGTTTCATGTGGTCCTCCCAATTTTTTTCTATAAACTAAGATGTCATCAAAGAATACCAATACCAACTTACAGAGGTGATCTCTGAAAATCAAATTCGTCAATCATTGGAAGGTGGAAGGAGCATTAGTTAACCCGAACAGCATAACAAGAAACTCGTAACGCCCTTCATGTATACGAAAAGTTGTCTTTGCAATATCCTCAGGTTGTATTCGTATTTGGTGATACCCGGATCGGAGATCAAGTTTGGTGAAAAAGGTTGCCCCATGTAACTCATTTAACAACTCATCGATATTCGGTATTGGAAATTTATCTTTCACAGTCAGCTTGTTGAAAGCCCAATAATCGACGCACATCCTCCATGAACCATCATGCTTCTTTACTAATAACACCGGAGAGGAATAGGAACTGTTACTGGGTCGAATGACCCCAGATTTTAGCATATCTCGCCACAATTTTTTCAATCTCAGTTTTCAAGAAATGAGGGTAACGATAAGGCCTTACTGAAACTGGATTGCTGTCCACCTTTAATGGAATCCGATGATCGTGAGATCTCTTGGCAGGTAATCCTTTGGGTTCCTCAAAGATGTCAGTGTAACTCCGCAAAACTTTTCCAAACATCTCATCCATTGTAGAATCAGAAGAATTAGTAGCAGAAATACCTTGTTGGCTATCCATGGACAAGGAATTTATATGCATAAGAAATCTTTCTTCTTTCTTTTGCAACTCCTGGCTCATGAAATTACATGGATGGCTAACCATGGACAAGGAATTAATATGCAACAAGAACCTTATTTTTTCTTTCTAAACTCCTTGCTGAATTCCTTAGCATTTACCATGTGGTCGTCTCCCGGAATTAAGCCTTGGAGCATGAATTCTTTTCCATTAACTTTAAATGACATCTTTAACTTGGAAAATCCCAGGTTATGGGGCCCAAAGTACTGAGCCATTGCGCACCCTTAACAGCATCACATTCTTCTAGAGGCAACAAATAAAGATCCATCTTAAGAGGGACCCCTTGCAGCATCATACACACTCCCTTGCAACACCCTGGGTTGTATAATTTCTCTCCACTTGCTACAGCAACTTCAAACTCCCCTTCACAATTTAAAGCTAAGCCTATTTTCTTTGCAATCTTATTATTCAAAAAATTGTGTGCTGCCAGAATCAATTAAAAAAGTTACCCATCATTGGCCCATTTTTCCTTGCAGATGCATGGTTTGAGGGACCCTAGCTCCATACATGGCATGGATAGAAATTTTTGGCACCTCATTTGCTTCATTAGGTTCTATTTCCATCTTCTCATCTACATCATCTTCGTCTTCAAACCAGCTACCTTCAATAAGGAACAACTTCTTGCAACGATGACCTGGTCCAAAATTTTCATTACAGTTGAAGCATAATCCTTTTGCTCGTCGTTCGCTCAATTCTGCTGGAGTTAATTTCTTAGCGGGCATGTTGGAATGGCTTGAAGTGAATTGATTGCTTGCGGGCTTCTTGGGATTGCTAGATGCAATTCTCTTTGTCTGTTGATTACGAGCTTCATACAGTCGGGCGAGTCCTATTACAACAGATAAAGTTGTAGGTTTGCAGGATTGGACATCCGCCCTCAAACTTTCCTTCAACCTACTTATAAAACACCCAACTTGCTATTCAGGCAAAAGCCTCCCTGCACGTAGCAACAATCTGGAAAACTGGGTGTGATAGTCCTTCACCGTACCACTTTGTTGAAGCTTTGTCAGATCACCAAAGAAATCTTGGTATCTAGTTGGACCAAATCTCTCAAAGAGTTCATCTTTGAAAACTTACCAAGTAATGTAATGCTCTCCACATTCTTCTTTCAACAATTGATACCAAAGCTAAGCATCACCTTCTAAATTCCAAGATGCTAGTGGAACTCGTTCCTCTTCAGGCGTCTGGTGATAGTCAAAAAATTGACTAGCTCTGCAAGTCCAGCTAATGGGATCTGCCTCTCCATCAAACCTTGGGAAATCCATTTTTACCCCCTTCGGGCGACAAATACCAGCATTGCCAGAACTAGAACCACTAGTTGTATCATGGTTTTTTTCACTGCGTGGGGGAATTTGTGAAGAGTGCTCCCCTCATTCACGGTTGCCGGAAACATTGTCAAGCCTAGTGTTAACAGCAGCAAACATTTGTTGCATGGATTCCATCATCTCTTTGAACTTTTGATCAAATCGACGTTCTTACGCAGTGATGATACTCATCATCTCGGGCTCAGATCGACTCTGGCGTGATTCAACCATTGCTAGCTCTAATACCAAACTGTTACGTGCCTTAAGATTAGATCGAGTAATCCGATGTGGTGAATCTATATCACCCAAGACACTCTCACGAGCTAAGTGAAACAGCTCACGTTTTAGGCCCTTGTTCTTTTTACTACCTATGATGAAATAGATGAGCAAGAAGAGAATGAGTTGAGATAGATTTCTTCGACGGAAATCAACCTCTCAAATGCCAGAGCATATATTGATAAAAAAATCCCCTGTCTTTACACTGATAATGACCCACATAAATAATAATGATGGAAGTAACAAACTCCTACAAACTAGCTACTAATCTGTAACCAACTCCTACTGAATAGCTAGGCATTTATCTTTCCTAAAGACTAGGACTTAAGGTGAACAACTTCCTAAAGATCTGATATCTAGCCATTGTATGACAAAGTGGCTTACATGGACTCCCACTTCCATTCAACCACTAAGTACAAAACCTACATCCTTCCAACCACAACAATCAGATTTTATTAAAAACAAAAACCAGGCTATATAAAAGACATAACACAAACAGTAAGTCGAGAGTTTTATAGGAATGAGAGAGAGAGAGAGAGAGAGAGAGGGAGGGAGAAGCACCGTCAATGGATATGTGGTGGGCGGTGGACTTGGGTTTTGGTGGTTCTGTTGCAGTTCTTGGTGGATAGTGAAAGTTGGGTCGTTGATGGTGGTGGTAACTGGTAGCATGGTTGGTGTTGTTTTGGCGAAGGTAAAAGAGAAGATGAAGGAGGGCTTCGATTGGTTGGGACAGAGTTTTCCATGAGGATTTTAGTGATTGCAGTGGCGTTGCTGCTGAGGGTTCTCTTTTTGTAGAGCAACGGAAGGAAAAGAAGAAACTTTGGGGTCCTCTGGTTTTCCAATGAGTAATCTTGTTGTCCTTCGGTTTTTTTATGAGTGATCTTCCTAAATTGTACTATGTCGTTTTGTCATTTCAATACGTTTAACTCCTTCCGTGCAGAAAAGTGGACAGAAGGTTACACATGACATGGAAATTTTACCATAGAGACTTATCAGGCATGCAAAAGAAAGAATGGACGGGACTCAGTGGGTTAGAAATGCAGACAGTCCCAAAAAGTTAACCGCTTTGAATCCTTTTTTTTTTTTGCAACTCTGTTTTTCTGGATTCCAAAATCCCGTACAAAGTAACTTTTGGGGTTGTGGTCTCATGATCGATGTGGAAGAGGGAAGAGCACTTTCCTTGGAATCCTATTTTCAGTCAACCTCTATATGCCATCAGGAATTAATGAATTCACACTTTCACGAGATGCAAGTGTGGAAATTAGATGGAGCTGTGAGGAAAAAGAAACCTAGAACAATTCGTTGAATTTTTGTAAGAAGTGCAACCGAGATTTTCCGGTTCCCCTAGTCAACTATACCGGTTAACTTGTGCCGACGAACTTGACTAGTATTTCTAGCTCAGACTGTTGGAGACGTTTCCTCTCGAGCCTGGTCTTTTGTTGCCTAACTTCAATTTGTAGGTTGACAGTTAGGTCTGCAATGGCTTCGGTACAGGGTATAGTGTTAGAGAATAACACATTCATTCAATCCCGCCATTATTAACTTCCCAAACAAAATGGTACCCAGAGGAGAGAAGTGCTTCCTCAGATGTATCAAAACAGGTTTTTAAGGTCAATTTCATCTTCTGAAAATATACTTACGAAGATCCAAAATTGAATGGGTGAAACTTGACTCACGTAGTTAGCCATTTAGCATATGATTAAGACTTAAGAGTACAATACAACTTGGTTGCGCTTCACGATTGTAAGATCATCGGAATCAGGAATCTGCTTTACTCTTTGATACAGTACAATTATCTCGTAACAGATCTATCAGAACAAGCATCAGCCTTTTACTAGCAACCTGGTACCCGATCACCCCATGTCGTCTACCATAATTCTATTTTTCCACTCTTCGCTGGTACGAAAACGATACCATTATTGGACCATACCATTTTGGTCAAAGGTTAGCAGAGATGTTGGAAGCACATTCAGAGCTACTATAGCGTCGATAAAAGTCTAAGATAGTATTCTGAGAATTCAGAAAAGAACAAAGATTTACGATTCCTACATCACAGTGGTTCATGTAAATACTGCTGAAGCTCACTTGAATGACCAAAATTTCTCAACAAACGCTCCAAATAATAGAAACATGGTGGCTTAAGTACATACTGCGGATGCTCACTTAAATGATCAAAATTTCCAACAAAAGCTCGAATTATATGCCTAACAGAGAAATTGGAACGCAACAAGCCGAACAACTACCAAGTCCATAAAAATCATACATCAAACAAATGGCATATGCTAAGACTAGTTCAACTATCATTACCTCCCGTATTGCTCTTTTACCCTCAAATTGCAAGTACGATAGGTCCATAAACAATCTTACAAACACTTTCCAGGGTCATACATGTATGCCAGGAACGAAGCCAGGAGCAGAGACTACAGTTCCACCCTGTCAGCAAGAACATCCTCCAGACTGTGATGGCTGTTGAGATCCACTTTGGTTGGTAGATTTGAGATTGACGTCAACCATGTCTTCCTGCTTCGCCGAAGATAATGTTTCCATTCCTGGTAAGGCTGCAGCGATCTTTCTAAAGAGTGCCTGAAAAAATACTTGCATAATAAAGCAAAATATGAACAAAGAAAAAAGGATCCGATTTACGCAGAATAGCTTGCAAAATTTGCTTGCCCATCATATAAAATACTCAAATTTGTAGAGTTTAAAGTAGGGAATTTTTTTCCTTTCTTAACAGCAGGTCCAACACACACTTGGGTGCTTAACCATTGTGTTAAACAGGTAAGATTAACCCTCAGCAATCCAAAAATCTTGCAGTTAGGATTAAACTACAAGGGAGAAGTTGGTCGCTTAAAGGTGATTAGCAACAAAAGGCCATAGACATTTGCGGCTATAAAGTGCTTAGTTACTTTTAGCGACGAGTTTGGCCCTTTTGTCTCTACAGTCCTCTTTAGCAACCAACTTCACCATTGCAATTGAACCACCAACAGCAGGGGAGCCCAATTCTACTTCCACAGAGCTTACCTTGATGTTGAAGCCCGCCTTGGCACTAGTTTCAATGAACATAACATTTAGGTCACGAGCTTTGGCTTCTCCTTCCTCTATAGAGACTTGCCTACAGATCAACCACGACAAAGCAGTGTGACCAAATAGATAATTCACATTAGCGGAAAGAAAAAGTGCAAGACAAACCAAAGAATAAACTCCCTCTGTCCAAAAATAATTGATCAAATTTCCTTTTGGGCCGTTGCCAAAATATTGCTCAATTTCTATTTTAGGGTAATAAAAATAAAGTACTCTTCCATCTTTACCCTTTTCTAAATTAACTAAATTCATATCATCATTTCTCAACCATCTCTCTCTCTGCTCTCTTTCCCACATCGACCCACCATCACTGCAACATCCCTCCACCATTTTCCAGTCCAGCTTCGATCTCCTCGCCTTCTATTGGACTTCTTTCTCTTATTCGGCCATCATTGTCGCCAGTTTCCAACCACCATAAACCTCCTTTCAATCACTAACTCCTAGAAATCTGCCACGAATCAAACCCATCCGAGGTACCTCATCGCCAAAAACTTCAGTATAAGATCTGGGTTGCTACGCCACCTTCAAGCCACACGCGAAGAACCAGTTTACCGACAATTGCTGAATCTGAAAAATAAATCCGACCAAGGGACTGACTAGGCATCAAATAGGAATTCAACTAGGCTTTAAGGCGTTCTTCAGGCGGCAAGACGTGGCTCGAGCGCATGCATTAATAGTCTTGTACGTGCGCCTAAGCATCAAATAAGCGTTCTGGGCATGCCCTTAGGCGTATGACGAGGCAATCATTTTCACTTTTCATTTTTAAGATGGAGTATGGAACAATTCATTTTCTTTTTCAGCCTTTATTCATGATTCCCAAGTGGTGGGTAATTTAAATAACACCATGCTTGAGGC